>PVLD010016064.1:0-35845 GCA_004027595.1 Dinomys branickii | reverse complement strand
CCTTGGACCCGCCTCACCTCATGGTTTTTCCCTATAAAAGTCCCTGACAAAGACAGAGTCAGGGGTAACCCACTCGGGCCCCCCTTCTGTCCCTCTCTTGGATAGAAGCGTTCTTTCTCTCAATAAATATTCTGTTCTTAACCTCCGTTGTTCCTAAAATTCATTCTTCGGTTTTAGAGAACACGAACTCGTCTGATATCATTCAGGTTGGGATATTTATTTTCCTGTATCAGGATTACAGCTGGCCCTGATGGTGCACACCTGTAATCCCAGCCTTCAGGAGACTGAGGCAGGAAGGTCACTGAAAGTTTGAGGCCAGCCTGGGCTACACAGTGAGTTCAAGGCTAGCCTGAAATATATAGCAAGACTCTGTCACACACACACACACACACACACACACACACACACACACACACAAAGATACGGGATTACAGATTAGTTTCTTCTCACCTGCCTCATAGATCTATAATCTCATGTTTCTAGAAAGTGATTTTATTACCTTGCCTAAGAAAGATTAGAAAAAGACCCAATTTCTAAGGCAGGGATCAGTGAGTAGCGAAGGTCCTGACTGTACCCTGAGGGCTTCCCAGCAGGTTCAGAGAGCAGCTTCAGAAAGCAAAGTGTCCAGAGGCCGCAGACACCTGGGTCTCCAGTTCTAACGAAATTTCTGATTGGTTCATTCATCTGGGGGAAAAGGTGCTGCCTATTACATCTCAGTGAGCAGTGAAAAGAGTCCGCCCTTCTGAAAGAAAGAAGCACCGAGCCGAACACGCAGTGTCAGGGACCTCAGTGCCTGTAACATTAATTACATCTTTCCCCATCTTTTTGATTTCTGGAGAATGGGACAGACTTTTACCAGGAGGAACAAACCTTATTTATTTTTCAGTGGATTGTAATTTGAAGACAGCTGCATAATCTTATTGCAAGTATTGGGTGGGGAGCCCTCTGACGGTAGGTCAGGTCAGAATTTCTCTGACTTTATAATTCATATATAATAGCCAGAGAGAATTTGCCTAACTATTGCACTGAAGGAAAGATATATGTGACTAGATTTGTGGGAGAATAGAGTCAATAAATAAATTTTTTTAGAAAAATAATATTTACAGACATGGATTAGTTAGCAAATCACTCAAAACCAAGAATTCATTACAATAACTCTAAAATTTCATCGAAATCATGCAAAATAAAAACACAGTTGATTTACTTTTCTCTCTGTGAAGGAGGGTAAAAAGCAGGGAGCTTGTCACTTGAAACTGGAAAAACAAAACAAAATAACAACAACAACAAAAATAAAAACTGTGCACAAGATTATTTCTTTCGGTTGTTCTTTACCTTAAAGACATGGAAGGCCTCAAACTGAGTGTTGGGACTCTTGTCTCGAAGGAGGTTCATGACCAGCTTCAGGTTCTCCGGCTTGCCCACGTACTTGGTCATAATGGCGAAGTTGTGGCGGTCCAGGATCAGCTCACCCAGCAGCTACGAGAAAGAACGAAGTGAAAGCTGTTACCTGTCTCATGGTTGCCTTATTTGAATATATTTCATTAAAGACTAAAATATATGAGGCTGGTGATGGTACTGTCAAAAAATGACACTCATTAAGTACATCTTGAAAAACAGACGTAAAGCTGGGCATGGTGGTTCATGCCTGTAATTCTAGGCTGAGGCAGGAGAATCACAAATTTGAGCCCAGGCTGGGAAACTCAGCAACTTCTAAGCAGTGCTGGGAATGCAGCTCAGTACAAAGGCCCCGGGTTCAATTACCAGTACCCCTCACCCACATGTGCGCGCGCGCACACACACACACACACACACACACACACACATGCTCTCACATATATATGTACACACACGAAGGCATAAAAGCAGTAATTATTATTTCACATAGTTTTGCTAACATCGAGGCTTAAAGCACTTTTTCCAGCCAGTCACTGTTACAACTCACCAAGACACGGAAGTAAATTAATCTCCATCACTTAGCTTAATTATCTTGCGTTCCAATAATGTACCACACCTTAGACGTTCAGGTACAACGGGAGAACAAAACTGATTCTACAATTGTCCCTCAGTTCCCAACGTGCAGGTGTTTACTGGAAACAGTTTTACGTTAAGTGACTCTTCCTTTGCCCTGGACTTTTATTAGAAAACCTGTTATAAAGCCGGGGGAAAAAATCAGTGACTGAATCGATACCCTCACTTTCCAAGTGCATCGAGTTTTTATGAAAAAGTAAAGCAAAACTATTTTATGGTGGCAAAAATAAATAAAGGTCGCCCAAATGTAATATTACTCTAAAACAAAATTAAAGCCCCCGAAGTGCAAAGAGGTGAAGAGTGACCAGTGCTCGGCGGGGCCCCTGTTGCTCTCCCCAACCCTGAAAGTCAGCCCCGGGCGGCTGTGATTTCCCGCCGAAGACCCCTTCTCTGTCGTGCTCTATTTACCGGGCCTTCTGGGGACCCTCTGGGTGCTAGTACACTGCATAGATGTCTCCAGGAATCCTGGATGGGAGGAAAGGGCATGTTGGGGGCGCCTCTATCACAACAGAACCGAGGTGTGCTGACCAGCACCAGCGCAGGTGTGTGCACATGCGCACTTCAATGTGCAGCTGTCCCAAAGACCCTCTTTGCCCAGCAGGCATCTCCTTTCTAAAAAATAACTGCACACTTAAAGGTTTAGCGCACTAACGTAACATCCGCTGCACCTGAGAAAAGGATGCACGCTGCTGAGTTCTGGCCGGCCTTACTTATCGTCACACGTACCGACCAGCAGCAGTGCAGTGACATCGCTAATCTTCATCCTCTGTAGCCTCCCAGAGTCTCAGAGGTAACTTCACACTCTAATGGCAACTTTCTGCTCTTGGTTTCGAGGTAAAGGCCTTCATCAGACTTCTTATCTCTTGCCTGTCTGTGTGCAAAACCATCCCACGCTCTGGGTCTGGCTCCGACGAGGGGTTAGGGAGGCCTCTTCTCTCCCCCACCCCAAGTCCCCTGCCTCTCCCGCCTCCCTGCGCCTTGTTTGTTCCCACTGGAGCTCACTTCATCTTGCACCTGCCTAAGGGTGAACTTTCTGTCTGGGCCTGTAACTACCTGCGTGTTGTGTGCGCACGCGCACGTTACTGGGGAGCACCTTACCAATGGCGCTCTTCCCCACCACACAAGGCAGAGAAGAAGCAAAGCATGGCTATATTATTAAGCATTACACTGTGGGTACTCTGTGAAAAAGGATTTCAAAGACGCAAAATTTCACCTTGGTGTACAGCCAAGCAGCTACAGTCCACTGCCTAGTAGGGTTTCAAGATGAAAAGGCAGCCTGCTGTCCCACCTATGGTAGCCCACACCTACAATCCCAGCACTCAGGAGGCTGAGGCAGGAGGATTACTGAGTTTGAGACTAGCCTGAAATACACAATGAGACTATCCCCAAAAGCCCCCAATGACAACAGTCTGCCTCCTATAAAAGGACTTGATACCACCATTCCTATGCATTCTTCAGTGTTCACCTAAACTCACCTGGTAATTTGCCCTTTTTTTTTTGTTAAGCAAAGTGCCTTTATCTGGATAATACTGTTATAGGCAGCTGAGGTAGACAGACATACTATAGGCAGTCAGGCAGGGCCGGGCCCTGCAAGACCTAATATGCAAGACAAGATATCTTGTAAATGGAGATGTGTTTCCTGGGGCCAGACCTCAAGACAAAAGACTAAACAAATGCACCCACTTACTTCCCTAGGGAGGGACGTCAGGGATTGATATCCTAAATAGGCAGCCAACACCTGGCAGACCTCAAGACAAAAGACTAAACAAATGCACCCACTTACTTCCCTAGGCAGGGATGTCAGGGATTGATATCCTAAATAGGCAGCCATCACCTGGAAGAGTCCCTGACCCAGCCCCTGACAGGAAAAGCCCCTGTTCTGTATTCATGCCCGCTTGCTACATGACTGGCTCCCATTTGATCCCAATTTAATGAATTTTACCTGAACAATTCTTATTGGCTGACCATAGTTTTGTCCCACCTCAAGTCCATCTACTGATTCCCCATTTTGCCCCTAGCTTAGACCTATCTCATCTCATGGTTTTACTCTATAAAAGTCCCTAGAAAAGACAGAGTCTTGCGCAACCTACTCGGGGCCCGTTCTGGCCCTCTCGGACAGAAGCTTTCTTTCCCTCAATACATACATTCTGCTCTTAACCTCTGGTGTTCCTAATATCTATTCTTTGATTTTAGAGAACCTGAACTTGTCCCAGATACTCAGGTTGGGAGTTTTATGACTTCTTTTATCTCCCTGACAAACGGTTAGAGGAAAGTTCCCACCCTCAAATTCCTGGGGACCCGGGAGGTGGAGTGCTACGCCTTATATTTTTACATGTCAAAGGGATAGCTCCCTGACCCTCAAAGCTTCTGAGCTGTAAAGCTGGCAGGAGAATTATTTAGCTTCTAAAGGTATCTATTTATCTACCATTAAGGAGCCTACATATCGCATATAGACATATCAAAAGGTTTGGCCAAAGATTTTCATTTTTTGAAAATTTATCCTTAAAATTTACAAACATACATATACATATATACAAATAATATCTGCTGAGGTTACACACGAGTTCAATTCAGATGAAGTGACTTCAATTCTTATTATACGCAGATACCTACATATAAATTCTACCCAATTTATTCTCTGCTCATACAATTTCACAGCTTTGCTATTGTCCGAGTTACTTTTCTCTCATTGCTGAGACAAAGTACCTGGCACCCACAGTTATGGAAGGACAGGTTTATTTAGCTCACAGTTTGTGGGGGTTTCAGTCCACACTCAGCTGGCTCCAAGGCAGGGTGGCACATGGCAGAGGGCAATAGTTAGTGGTGGCAGAAGACAGCAAAAGCAACAGGAACAAAAAGGGAGGAGCGGCTGCAGGCAGCCTCCTTCCGTCCCTTACATATGCAAACTGTCCGCCCCAGGGAGGGTGCAGCACTCACACCCACAATCCCAGGACTGGGCTGTGGATCAGTCAAATGTCTAGATGCTTGCTCCATGACTGCCTGAGGATTTGGGGGACATGCAGACACAAACCATAACATCTATACAACTAATTACGTTAAATAACTTGATTAACCCTGAACAATTCGGTCATTAACTGTTAGTCTATTTTAATTAACACTAATGGTGACAAAATGTTCAAAGTATTAAAGTAATACTATAGAAAGTATATGGAAAAATTTGCATTTTACTTATTTAAATTTTATTTTATATACCTCATAGTAGTAGTAAAACAAGGCTGTGAATTGAACTCAGAGTTTCTTTTTTAAACTTACTGTTTTAATGAAATTGATCAGAGCCAAGAATTCCATAAAGCTTCTTTTAAATTATAATCTTTTTTGTTAGTAATTAAATGCCAGGCTTCTGAATAAGCTAAGAAAGAAATTCCTACACAGGTCACATGAGGAAAAGGAATTTCTCTGTTAATTACTTTTTTTGGACACCAGGACTCTAAGGACCTAAAGACCAAGGCAGTCTGGAAAACTCAGAACATGATTAACAAAAGGCAACAGGTAGCAAAAACTTTGGAATCAGAAAACAGCACAATTACTGTGATAAAAATAGCACAGTACTGGCAAAAAGACCAGACCTGAGGATCAGTGGAACAGATTAGAAAATGCAGAATAACTCCAAACACACTCAGCCACCTTATTTTTCACAAAGGAGCCAAACATCCTCACTGGAAGAAAGAGCCTCTAACAAATGGTGCTGGAAAAACTGGCTTTCCACATGCAAAGATTAAAACTAGATTCCTATCTCTCACCATGCACTAACCTAAAATTGAAGTGGGTCAAAGATCTAAATATTAAAACAGAAACACTAAATCTGCTGAAAGATCTCTTGGAGATCTTGGAGACATTGGTGTAGGCAAAGACTTCATGAATGAAATCTCGATCATACAGGAACTATCACAAAGAATCTACACCTGGGAGCTCATCTTATTAAAAAGCTTTTGCACAGCAAAAGAAACCACCAAAAGAGTGAAGAGACAACCCACACTGTGGGAAAAAAATTTTGCCAGCTGTTCCTCAAAGAAAGGACTACTATTTAAAATATATAAAGAACTAAAAAAAATCACAACCCCAAGTTTAGAGAC
This sequence comes from Dinomys branickii, assembly GCA_004027595.1. Taxonomy (NCBI): domain Eukaryota; kingdom Metazoa; phylum Chordata; class Mammalia; order Rodentia; family Dinomyidae; genus Dinomys; species Dinomys branickii. Next base: position 29,723 of record PVLD010016064.1, on the reverse strand, counting down.
CCAATCCAAAAATGGGCATCTGAAATGAACAGACATTTCTCAGATGAAGAAGTACAAATGGCAAATAAATATACAAGAACATGTTCGACATCGCTGGTCTTTCAAGAAATCTAAATTAAAACAACACTGAGATTCCATCTTACTCCAGAAAGAATGGCTATTATCAACAAATCAACCAATAACAAATGCTGGTGGGGCTGTGGGGTAAAAAGAACCGCTTTCTACTGTTGGTGGGAGTGTACACTGGTGCAACCACTATAGAAACCAGTGTGGAGATTCCTCAAAAATCTAGGACTGAAACTAAACAAAAGAAAACAAAACTAGGACTAGGGGTTCCATTTGATCCAGCTCTTCCCTCTCATGGTATTTTCCTGCAAGAATTAAAAGCATCATACCACAGCAATACACACACATCCATGTTGTTAGTGGCACATTTTGTGATAGCTAAATCTTGGAAACAGCGCAAATGTCCATCAACCAATGAATGAATAAACAAGATGGCTTTTTTATACAATGGAGTACTACTCTGTCATAAAGATAAGCTTGGGACATTTCTACCTAGATCGATGCCTCTTGAGACCATACTCTTGGGGCTGGGGATATAGCTCAGTGGAATAAGTGCCTGCCTGGCAAGCACAAGGTCCTGAGCTCAATCCCCAGTACCGCAAAAAAAAAAAAAAAAAAAAAGAGCTGGGGACATAGCTCAGTGTGAAGGCCCTGAATTCAATCCTCAGTACTGAGACCATACTCTTCAGTGAAATAAATCAGACACACACACAGGTAAACATCACATGGTGTTTCCAGTGTGGGAAACTAGAAGTGTAGATGAGGACGGCAGTGTGTGATAGACAAACGGGAGAAAATGTCCAAGGCTAATCGGGAGGGGGCAGGAAGGGGGAACAAGGAAAAGAGTGGAGGGAAAAATGGAAACAAAGCTTCTGTAAAGAAAGAGGGGAAGGGGCCAAAGCAGGGGTAGGATAGTGGGGGAAAAAAGAAGAATCAAGATTCATCGTGCACAGGCACAAATTCTCTATAATTAATGTGATTATTATATGTATCTAAAATGCATCAATAAAATTTTTAAAAATGCAAATTATAAAAGGAAAATAACAATTCTTAAGCCAATTTATTATGTAGGAAGTCATTTATTATTATAATATCTAACCTCTTTTGGATTCTACTATTGTAAAAAAAAATCTATGTACAAAACTTCACAGAATTCATAAATGCAAATATGGTTCTGTCAGAATAGAATATGCTGCTACCATAGATCTAATTTTCAAAAAGAGGGCTGGAGGTACAGCTCAGTGGGCTAAGTGCTTGCCGCTGAGCACTAGGGCCCTGAGTTCGATCCCCGGTCCCGGGAAAAAAAAAAAAAATAATAATTTTCAAAAAGAAAAACCAAAATGGCTTCAGTGCAGCTTCCCAGAACATCTTTCTATCAAAGCAACAGACCGTATTTGATGAGTTCAGTGTTTTGTGGACCACTTCACACACGTGTATCTTTCTATTCCCTTGGAGAGGATTGATACAAATCGTTTTAGCAACATCTCTGCCTATCATCTTGTACTGAAAAAAGCCAACTCTTATAGAGTTCTAAAACATTGTTCACTTCTTATCTATGCTTTATTTGGCTTTTGTGAGGTGTTTTTGTTTTTTCACTGTCGGATCAGTGCTTCATTTTCCCATATTGTAAACAAATGTGTGAGACATTTAACTGTAAAGGATTTTATTCAGGAAAGGCAGCCAGTGCGGTAGGTCCGACTGCAATTGCAAGCTGGCGGGAACAAGTTTCCTCGTACTCTAGTCTCTGTTCATTCAGACTGTATCAGCCCTTCCAGAGATAGAACTCTGCAGACAGTGAATTCTGGGGAGAGCGACTGGGAGTATTTACTTGTCCAGCTGAATTTTATTTATTTAATAAATTATAGTTCTGAGCTGGCAGCACAGCTCAGGAGGAACGTGCCTGACCAGCGTGCCCGTGAGACTGCCCAGCACGCGTTAGAAGGGAAGGAGACAAGAACAACACCAGCTGGGCCATCCGGACAAGAAGGGCCCTCGGCAGGCGGACTGCGCAGAGCGGCTGCCAGGACAGGAAGAAAGAAAGGGCCGGGTGGCAGAGAGAGGAGATGATCAGCTAAGATGCTCTGTAATTGCTAGTTCTGTGACTTTGTCTAAGGTCTCAGAGAAAGTCAAGCACAGCAAAATTCTGCTCATGTTCTTGCCACTGCTAACCCTTGTACGAGGATAAATTCTAAAGATCCGGCCTTCAGCTTGCTTCTTCCTAACTCGATTTAGTTACTGCACTTCATCAGAGTCTCTGCACTATGGCCGGTACCTGACAGAGTCACTTTTGGAAAGTGTATCTGCCATTTCTTACATGCTGGCCCTTTAGCCCTTTGTTACCTGTGTTTACTGTTCCAATGCCACCCCCCTCCAGGCACCACCCCTGTGACACAGATAAGCTCCCCGGTTCTGGCTGTTCTTGGGGATCCCTCAGGGATAACTTCCGTAGGCACACAGCTGTGGCCATGGGATATGTCCCATCTCTGTCTGCTTCAGCAAGCTCTCCACAGGAGGGAGGGCAGGACTGAGGCCCCAGTCTGCGTGGAGGCCAGTACCATGCATGGCTGTCTCATCACAAGCTCCAGGGCATGTGGGATTTCCTCTCCACATGGATCACCTTGTGCGAGTTTCTGACTTAATAAAGAGCGCTGACTGACAGGCTAGAAATAGACCTGTCCATTAACAAGGGGAGCTGGAGCATTAGCTACAGTGGAATGTAGGCTGTGGCTGATGCCAATCACCGCAGATAAAGTGCATTTAAAAATGGGAAATAGCTGGGGTGGGGGATGTGCATGCCAGTAATCTCAGCACTGGGGAGGCTGAGGCAGGAGATTGCAGCAAGTTCCAGGCCAGCCAGGCTACACAGTGGGTTCAAGGACAGGCTGAACTATAGAGTAACATCCTGTCTCAAAACACACACACACACACACACACAAAACATTTAATTTATTGCCTTAGCTTAAAGTTGTATTCAAAATTTAAAAACAAATCCATTGTCCTGTGAATGTCATTATCATGACATATTAAAATAATACAAGTATTCTATTCAGTGAGCTGGAACACCTTACAAACTGCTTGACTTAAAACAGTCAGTTTTATTGTCTGCCAGAAACACTTCCGAATATCCAAGTGGGATGTGCAGGGCAGAGCTGCCCACACCCGCGCCTACGCCCACGCCCAGCTCCCCGTGGCCAAATACCGTGTCCTGGTCCCTCCACAGGGCAGCAGGCACCACAACACATGGGGCCTTGCTCCTTCGGGCTCCTAGGCATTGCCGCCAGCATTTCACAGGAGACATGATTTCAAATAGCAAATGCCTTGGTTTTACACGCTCACGCGCATGTGTACATGTATACATGCGCGCTTTTGCGGCGCCCACGCGCGTGCGCGCGCGCGCGCACACACACACACACACACACACACACACACAATCTTATTCAGATTCATTTTAGCTTTTTACAAGTTTAGGCTTCAGCTCAAAAGCCAACTGACTGAGGAGGACTGGCAGACACTGCAGCTTCTCCCTGTGATAGGACCTCTGGGAAATAATCAGCCTTGAAAACTAGAGATCAAAAATGCCGGGCCCTACTGTGAAATGGGAAGAACTGTCCAAAAGGAAGAAGGAGCTAGGAGGGTGAGAGGGGCAAAGCACAGCGGGGAGGGAAAAACGCAGCTCAGTGATGCTTTTAGAGTCTCTTCGGGCATTAGAAAGGAAGGCCGTGCCGGTATCGACTGGCCAAAGTTTTACGCCCATATCTTGTACCCTGAGCAACTACTTTAAAGGTAACAACATGAGGGCTGGGGATATAGCTCAGTGGAATAAGCGCTTGCCTAGCAAGCGCAGGGTCCTGAGTTCGATCCCCAGTACCGCAAAAAAAAAAATAAAAAAAAATAAAATAAAATAAAGGTAACAACATGAAATGTATTAACTGTTGTTATTCTCCTCTTATTTTGTTAGGAAATTTTGTTTTACTTTTCCCCATAAATTAATAAATTAATTTAATTAAATAAAAATGGCAGGCCTATCTTTGCCTTCCAAAAACTGTTTGAGGCAAGGTGTTTCCGTTGCTTGGCTCTGAAGTACAGTTATACCATAAACCACACTCCTGCAGTGACAGAAAGCGTACTTTCATTGCTCTCTCCCTGTCCACTGGGAGGTATCACTCCCTAGCAAGCTGTCAGCTTACGGGGACTCTAACTGAAAGCAAATTTGGAACTACCTTTAAAGATTGTCTCTTCGTCACATAATTCTCAGACTGCAGCAGTTTCTCATAGTCCTCGAAAACCTAATGGAAATGAAAGAAACGTCAGCACACAGGAGCAGCAGGACCCTCCGCGGGAGCAGCTCTGCCACCCCTGTTGAGGGGCCTTGCTGTCACCGTCCTCTCTCTGCCAGACACTGCGCCGTGGAGGCCAAGGGAAACAAGAGACACACGTCTCTATTAATTTTAGTTCTATAAATTAGAAATTGAGTAAAAACATTGCATCATTTTGATCCTCCCAAATCATTCTGATAAGCCATCCATGAAAAACTGCAAGAATAATTCACTTCGTGCCATCTTTAAAGAAATCTGTTTATGCAGCTATGGGCCCACAAACAGCTACACTTAGGGCTTCACTTGGGACCCCATAAAGAATTAGACTGCCGAGTTCACGGTGTGACCGGATGAGGCACGAGATGACAGTGGCTGCCTGGTGCCCAACCTAACGCACTGGCCTCTGTGGAGCCCTTCTGTGCTCACAGAAGCCACAGTTCCTGCTACATGGGGCCTGCTGTGTCCTGAAGTGGTCATCAGTCCCGGTGGAGACCTCTAGTTCACCACAGAGGGTGGTGGCTGGGAAACTCCACATCTGCCTTCTGCCCCCGGGGGCATGTCACCTAGAGAACAGTGCGGAGAGGCACAGGTAGGATGAGGGCAAGCGAGTTCAGGAGGCAGGGGACGCCAGGCAGTCGCAGCCTGAGAGCTCAGGGGAGGGTGTGTGTGCAGCCGCGTACGACGGCAAGGGCTGCACATCCGCCATAATCACTGATAAAAAATGAGGAGAGTGGGCCATAAGTGCTGGAGGACGCCTGTAGTCCCTGCTAGTTGGGAGGCTGAGGCAGGAAGATCATTGGAGTGCCTGAATTTGAGGGCAGGGCAGGCAACATAGCAAGACCCCTATCTCAGCAAAAGTAAAAAAATGAAGGTCTTATTAAAGTCACATTATTACATCCTGTTACATGAATGACATTTATTCTGTCCTCAGATACAAGGAGGATTTTGTGGGTCATTAAATTTATCAGACAAATAATAAACTGTGATAAATTTTCACTGTGGCCATAAAATGCAAATACACATGGCTAACTCCACATTTATGAAACCTTGTCTCAAAAAAATAAATAAAAGTGAAAAATAAGAGAGCGAGTGTTTGCAGAAGGGTGAGGTTAGAGGAAGATTCCTTGAAAAGTGATATTTTAGCCAAGTACCTAAAGGATGAGCTGGATTCATCTTTAAAGAAGGGGACTAGAAGACAGTGGTATTTCTAAGAGTAAATAAGACTAATCGTCAACTAAGTAAAATTTGGTTAAGGTAAAATGTGCTTCGATTGGGGTTACCTACTGTGCCTCAAGAGCAACACAGCCATTCTTTTCTTCTGGCAGTGCTGGGGTTGCAACCGTGCAGGCTAGGCAGGCAAGCGCTTGACCCCTGAGCCCCAGTCCCGGCTTCTCGGTTTTCTTTTGTGTTTGTTTTGAGACAGGGTCTCGCTATGTAGTTCAGGTTTGTCTTGAACTCACTGTGTAGCCTGGACTGGCCTCGAACTTATATCAGTCTTCCTGCCTCAGCCTCCCCCGCGGTAGGACTGCAGGTATGTATCCCCATGCCCATCTCAGGTTTTCTTAACGGAAGATCAAAGTAAGCAGGTGTGGTCATTTATTGGCTCTCCGCAGCACAAAAGCAAGAGATGCAAACAATGACGAAGTCCTGACCCGTGGGAGCCTCAGTTTTCCATAAGCCAACCAGAGGTTTGGTTGTGTATGGCGGACCTCACTTGTGGCTACAAAGAGGGGCAATTCCTCAAAGATCTGAGGGAGGGAGAAGACAGAGCAGATAAATTCTTAGAAAGCATTCCTACTTACAGTGTCATAATTTTGTTCTAAGAAGTCTGCTACCAACACTTTATGTCTGGTCAGTAAATCCTGAAAGAGAAAAACCAAGTGAAACAATGATTATGGCAAGTAGATTTTATAGTTTTGTAAATTTTAAAGTAAGTCTTTTCTTCTAAAGTTTGCTAAATCTATTCATCTGAAACGTGTAAAACGTGCAAAAGTTGCAAAAGAGCATTTTCATTTATACCACAAAATTACTTCCGTTCCTACTTTAGTTAAGATGTGAAATACATTTCTTTCAGGTTAAAAATAATAACAAAAACACCTAATTCTAAATCTTCTGTTTTAAATTCATGTTATTGTCAGTTTTATACAAGAATTTAACTTGTGAAACAAACGGCACCTAAGAAACGAGTTGGTAGTGTGTTTCTTTAAGCCATTCACTCTATACTGTGATTATGATATAATAATAATTTTAATAAAGTTTGCAAAGATTTCCTTCAAATGTCATCGGTAACTAATCCTTTTTATTTCCTAATTTTCAGATATGATTTCGTTATGTTGCTGGTGCTAGTATGGGACTCCTGTGCTCAGGCGACTCTCCTGCCTCTGTCTCCTATGTGCTAGGGTTGTAAGTGGATTGCCACGGCCCCTGAGTCTATGCTACTTTTTCTTTCTTTTTCTTTTTTCTGTGGCACTGGCTTTAAGCAAGAATTCCGAATGGCTTCAAACCTTATCTCATAGGTGTGTCTAACAGATTTTTGAGGATTTTAACCTTTCAGTTTTCCCCAACCATTTTCTCTTTTTTTTGAGACAGGGTCTAGCTATGCAGTTCAGGCTGGCCATGAACTCACTTGTGTAGCCCAGGCTGGTCTCAAACTCACTGCAGTCCTCCTGCCTTAGACTGCAAGCTCTGGGATTACAGGCCTGCGGCACCACCCGGCCCCCCACCCGTTCTCAGATGGGGTTCCAGGACTCTAGGAAGCACAGGTGTGACACTGAAGGGTGTTGCCCATACTGCCCTGCTCCTGGGTCCACAGGCAGAGAGGCACTTGTGCAGTATGCTAATAGCATAATGCATCCTTTCAAAGTTGGAGAGAAGCAAACCTATCTTACTACCAATATAAACTTGGAGAAAATGGTGTAACACCATGGAAGGACTTTTCATGATCTTCAACTCACACCTCAATTATATTCTTCTTTCACTTTAATGTTGAAAGAAAACACAGCATACCTAATCCCTTTATATGTTTAGAGGCTAATTCTCTGCTCAGGTACTGTGCAGAATTTAATTAAAAACAAGAATTTTAAGGTTTTTCAAAATAAAGTCTTATGCTTTAATACATATTTAATTAAAACTTTGCAAAAGCTTGTAGAAGACAGAAAATAGTTCATAGAGGAACGCAGACAGCAGGCATGTAAAACCCACTTCTAACTTACTTTATTTAATTAATTAATTTATTTTTTGAGACAGGGTCTTGCCATGCTGCTCAGATTTTTTTTTTTTTGGTCCTTTGGAGACAGGGTCTCACTATGCAGTTCAGGCTGGTTTTGAGCTCACTTTATAGCTGGTCTCGAACTCACAATGATCCTCTTGCCTCAGCCTCCCAAGTGCGCCACCACATCTGGCTTCTAATTTATTTTATTTTTAAGAGATATAAAGGGATTTATTAGGCAGAATTTAAGGTACACATTCAAATAAAGCAGAGTGCAGGCCGTCAAGAGAGGCGCGTTGCAGTTTGGAGCTGGGAATACCTGTGTGTTTCAGGAAGTGGAGCTCTGCGGAATTTGTGGGTTTACACAGGAAGGTACTGGTCCACTTCATACGAGAAAGGATGGCCCGTTCGACAGAAGAAAACCAGAGCCAAGTGGATTTTTTTTTAGATGGGTGACCTAAGATATTTTGCTTCAAAATATCTTTTGAAGTCTTTGTTTCTCTGTCTTAAGGTCAAGTTTATCAAATAAGCAGATTTATGGGCTTACAGTACCTTTACAAGATTCAGGGCATGAAGGGCCTGGAATAACAGCAGCATGAACAAACCCCTGGGCTACAGATGTGCAGGGCCTCGGGGAACAGTGAGCTGTAGTCTTCTTAATACAATTGTAAAATATTTCTTCTGTCTACCACATTTCCCATCCTGGCACTTTGATCTCTATTCTTAGGGATGCAGAGAGCCCCAAAACCTGTCTTCTGTGGCTGCTTCTCAGCGGGTGCTGACCTTGCCTACCCGGGGATCACAAGTTTCGCTCTGACTGCTCAAAGGGAGGCAGAGAAATAGAGCCTTTATTGACCACTGCATGTCACTGGTGCTTATGCTTTACTTGATAACTATGTTAATAAGCAAGGGCCAGACACTAAAGGTAGAATACTGGTGAGTAAAGGTCCCAGGAAGTTGCCACTTATTGCTGTTTTAATAACAAGAAAAAGTAAAATAGTTAAAGCATTTTATACTAATTCTTTGTAGTTTATTTTCACTTGACAAATACGTTGAGCATGTGCAGTATGAGGTTGTGAAACGTGTGCACCGCGGAATCACTTGGATTGTTTTTTCAGGGCTGAGGCTCCAATCCAGGACCTCACAAATGAGGCAAGCACCACACCACTAAGCTACACCCTCAGCCCTTGGCTCACATCGTAAGGGTCCCCAAAAGCACATCCTGAAGGCTTGGTCACCAAGAAGCACTGCATAACCCCAGACCCCAGTACACGCAGCCTCTCTTTCTGCCTGTCTTGCTCCAGAGCCTGATTTATCTGCACAGCGTGTAGTGTGCCTTTTCTGTCATCCCGCACCATTTCTCCATTTATGACCTTCAGTAAACGTAGCTGCTTTTCCCTCACCACTGAGTGTACGCTTTGCAATCCTTTGCCTGCCATGCAAAAGAACTTGGACTCCATGGGTTGGATTCACCACATGGTAACAAAACCTTGAAGTTGTGAGTCAAAATAAAATGTAAGTTGTTTCAGGAATTTGTCAGACACAGAAAGCTAACATGGGGCCCAATGGAGCTACTTAGGTTACTATTATCTCACGATGTGTGTGTGTGTTTTTTATTTCCAAAACATAGCCAGGCATGGTGGTGCACTCTGGTAATCCCAGTACCTGTGAGTCCACGACAGGAGAATTTCTGTGAGTTGGAGGCCAGCCTGGGCTGTGTGGGGAGTTCAAGGCCAGACTGAACTACACAACAAGACGCTATCTCAAAACAACAATAACAAAAAGATTATTAATTATAGTCATCAGGTTGCAAGATAGATTTTTAAAACTTATTCCTCCATGCTAACTAAAATTTTGTATTTGATATCTCCTCACCCTGACCCTAGCCCGCACTGGTCACCATTCTATTTCTGCTTCTGAGATGAGGTTTTTTAGAATTCACATGTAAGTAAGATCATGAGGTATTTGTCTTTCCATGTCTAGTGTATTTTGCTTAACATTATGTCCCCTAGGTTCATGTATATTGTCACAAATGACAGGAATTCCTTCTTTTTTATAGCTGAATTGTATTTCACTCTCTGTGTGTGTGTGTATTTAATTCGTTCATCTGTCAGTGGACACTTAGGCTCATTCCGTACTTGGCTTTACTGTGAATGATGTTGCAATGAGTGCTCTTACTGACTTCATGTTGTTTGGCAGGTTAATTTACACTCCCACCAACAGTGTGCAAAGGTTTCCTTTTCTCCATACCCTTCTCCCCAGCATTTACTATCTTTTTGGGGTGGTAGCGTCCTGAGGGTTGAGCCCAGGGGTGTTCCAGCACTGGGCACCACCCCAGCCCTTTTTATTTTGAAGCCTTGGCTGGGCCTGGTGGCACACCCTGCATTCTAACCCGGGAGGCCTGAGGCAGGAGGGTCACAAGTTCAAGCCTAGTATGATGATTTCGTGAGGCCTTGCCTCAAAAAAGGCCTAGAGTTGTATCTCAGTTCAGTCCCTGAATTCAGTCCCCAGTGCGTGCGGTGGGGACAGTCTCGCTGGGCTTGAGCTAGGTAACCTTCTCCCCCAGCCTCCCAAGCAGCGTGGTTTGTATTGCGTGGCACCACATCCAGCTCACCTTTTTTTATACCCACTGTAACAGATGGGAGGAGCTACCTCGTGGTTTTATAGTTTTCAAGTTAAAAAACAGTGAGCTAGCCCTTCATTGCCTACTTCTGACCATCACACAACTTGACCAGGCACTGCAGCGGTCTTTGCAAAGGTGGTACTTTTTCTCAGTGGAACAGAGCACTCACAGCTGTTCTAACAGAGCTAGGGTCTTAAAATGGAGAAACTCTACCAGGGTTCCATTTTTAGCACATTTGAAGTCTTGCTTCAGGTTAGTTCATGTATCAGGGGACCCTGAGAGAGTAAAGCAGTGCTATGGCGGTTCGGGCATTCCCTAAGCGGGTATTTGAGATGCCCAGTTTCCCCACCCCCGGCAGGGTTGGGGCTCTCTGAGTTGACTCAGGAGAGAAGGGCTTCTTGTTACAGGCTGCAGCAGACACTGTGGACTGCGGCACCTGCGGGAATTCCCCACTTACTAATGGTGTCTGCACTGAGAGTAAGAACCGGGCTCTTTCCCAGCTCCTGCAGAACCTGGCAGACCACTGCCGCCTGGAAAGCCTGTTGAAGAGTGTTATCCCAAAGAAGGAGAAATGAGGAGTTCTGTTAGCGCCAGAACCTTCAAATTCCAAAGGCAAAAATAAATCAATAAATAACTTTAAAATTCAGTAATAGAGAAATATAATACCATAGGGTAGAATTCCTGCAGCACACATATGTGGGTACAGCCAATAAATGACAGGCTGTCTGTCTCATTCATACACAGCTGCATGGAATGTATACATCAGGTATATACATAGATACGCTCTCAGCCTCTGTACACAGTAGCTATATGCACAAAATAAATCATGCCCTATATATATGTATACATCTGCTTACGTACACGTACTATTAGAAATACAACTTGTACTTTACTATGTACCATATAATTGAGTGGGGGGAAAACCTACAAAATACTAGCTAGGATCCTGCCCAAGAAGGAAAAAGCAAAAACTGCAAATGAAAGAAAGGCCAAACTTGAAAGAATTTAAAATTTTAAAAGTGCGTTTGAGATAGCATATTTCAGGCCAGCTCCAAATAATTTTGGTCTGACAGGGCTAAGTTACACAGAGTTTATGTACTACACTGAAAAACTTTGACATTGGTATTTTTAGTGAATTCTGGTGGGGAACTCAGGGTGGGGTGAGAGAGACGGTGGCAAGGGTGTGACGCGGATGAGCCAGCAGCAGGTGCCGCGTGGTAAGAGCTTAAGTGTGAGGGCGTGCCCTGCGCATGCCATATGCTGGCTCTAACCTTCACAACTCACAAGCAGGGGTTATTTTCTTAATTTCACAGAAATGAAACTTGAATGTTAACTAATTACTCAATGAGATATCGATAACCAGGTGGCAGAGTGAGAGAGACGGAACTCAAACCACGTCAACTATGTAGATCCGTGGAGGGCTGAAAGAGAGGACGATTGTAAAGACCCTTTTCTGTGAAAGGACTATATTCAGACAACACCATGGAAAAAATACCTATGTAAATGAACAACGTGAAAACGTTAATAATTACATTGGGTCATGGTCATCTCGGGCAGAGCAAAAAAGGTGATTAAAATAGGATTTTAAAAGTATGGGTCATGGTCATCTCGGGCAGAGCAAAAAAGGTGATTAAAATAGGATTTAAAAAGTACCACCTTTGCAAAGACCGCTGCAGTGCCTAGGATTAAAAATAACAACAAACACCAAAGCCAATAAAACCAACCAGCCAAACCAAACTCCCAGACAGCAGGTAATCGAAAAAAAGACCTATGAAGCACCGAGGTATTCTGGTAAAATATAAAACATAACATTTTCTGTTATTTTGTAGTGCCATGGAAGATAAAAGTACAAATCTAAATATCATAGTTTATTTTTGTCATTCAATATTGTCAAAAGTTACATTGAATGTATGATAGTAAGAACTATCAGCTGTACAACTGACTGACTGACTGACCGGTGTTTGGGACTGAACCCAGGGCCTTGCACCAGCTCGGCATGCACACTACCTCAGAACTACATCCCTATCTCGGTATCTTTTCTTCTGATAAACGTTGAAAAACTTTGGGGATATCTCCAGCAATACATATTTACTGAGTACTGACCTCCCCCCGTTAGGGCTGTTCTTCGTTTGTAATTATGTGAAGTCTCACCTACGGTTCTTTTCTTTATTTAATAAAGGAACTAGCTTGTTTTCATGACAGTGAAAAACCGTTTGATAAAAAAAGAAGAAAAACATGGGGCCAGAGGATCTATCAGGAAACACCTCCTTAGTTTTTAAAGCCCAGGCATTTTGCTAGAAAAAAATGGAAGCAACCAGTGCCCCAAACGTCCTCTTTGTGGTCAGCGCGACGGAACGTCCTCTTTGTGGTCAGCGCGAGGGAGGCCCGGCCTGTCACGCTTGCCACCCTTTCCGGGAGGCCACCGGCAGCCATGGGTAAGTGTTTCGCCAGGGAGGCTGCGCTGCTGCGGCTCAGACCAGGCTCTTGGGAAGGATTTCACTGCCATGTACCCTTGGGGCTTGTTCCCAGGCCTTCCCGCCTTTTGCCTTCTTTCCTCCTCTTTGCAACTCTTGATTGTTTCCCTGTCCTTCCTCTGCCTTTGCCGTCCTGCATACTTTGCCCTTTAATGTAAGGGTCCAGCTTGACACACCTACAGACACCTTTGTCCCAACTGCCCTCTTGCCTGCCAGGTGACCCTGGACATAGCCCAAACTGCACAGACTCAATAAAGGGATTAAAATGGTCAGCTGTGTGCTTGGTGCCAGCCACTGATGCCTGCACTGGTTTTTGACTAATGCTCAACATATTAATAGCTTTTGAGAAAACCAAGGTATGTTCTGGCTGGCCACAGCCCACCTTTTTCTAGCTTAGCATAAGTTAGACAAAGCCTTTCTCTTACCTTGGAAAGACTGCAACCTCCAGTCTTCCAGCCACCCAAGACGCACTTCTGTCCTGAAGTCCCCAGTAAATTGTACTTGGTGGGATCCTGGATTTGTCTGCATCTTTCTTTGGTCTTCGGCACCTTCCACCTTTGGTGGCTGATTCTCATACACCAGAGCTGAATTCTAAGTCTCTCTCCCACTCACTCTTTTTTTTTTTGTCTTTTTGAGACAGGGTCTCGCTATGCAGTTCAGGCTGGCCTTGAGCTCACTTTGTAGCCCAGGCTGGTCTTAAACTCACAACAATCCTCCTGCCTCAGCCTCCTGAGTGCAGGGATTACAGGCATGTGCCACCCACTCTCTTCCCTCTCTCCTTTTTTCCCTCTTTCCCCAACCCTCCTGCCCTCACCCTGTTTCACTCAGATCTTTCCATTCTTCCCGACACTCCCTCCCACATGTGAGCTGAAATACCTTTTAACAGATTTAAGAGACCTTCTCAGGTACTGAGTAAACTTTTAGCTGCTGATAACAAATAGTTTTCTGCACTTTAAACCACTGCTCTCCTGTCCTCCACCCCGGATAGCTAATAAAAAGAACTAATTATTGCTCATGTCATAGGCAACTGTTATGGTTTGTGTCTGGATGTCCCCACAAAACCTCACGCAGTCATGTGGCGGGCTTCTAGAGTTTATGATGGATTCGTGGTACAATGCTGGGATTATGGGCGTGAGTGCTACACCTGCTCTGGGGCAAGTAGTTTGCATACAATATAAGGAAGAGAAAGAGGCTGCTCTCCCTGCCTGTTGTGGTTTGTGTCTGCATGTCCCCCCAAATTCTCACGCAGTTATGGGGTGGCTTTTAGAGTTATCCATGATCCAATGCTGGGATTATGGGTGTGAGAGCTACACCTGCCCTGGGGAGGATAGTTTGTACATGTAAGGGAGAGAAAGAGGCTGCTGGCTGCCATTCCTCCTGTCTTGCGCTTGTTGCTTTGCTGTGTACCGCCGCCATGAACTGTTGCCCTCTGCCATGTGCCACTCTGCCTCAGAGCCAGCCATGTATAGACTGAAACCTCTGCAAACTGTAAGCTAAATAAACCTTTCCTTCCTTCATTTGGGGTATTGGGTATTTTGTCTCAGCAACAAGAAAACAGTAACCAAGACACTGCCTCTCCCTCCCTTTTTGCTCTTGCTACTTTTACTGTCTTCTGCTGCCATGAACTGTTGCCCTCTGCCATGTGCCACTCTGCCTTGGAGCCAGCTGATTATAGACTGAAACTTTCACAAACTGTGAGCTAAATAAATCTTTCCTTCCTTAATTCTGGGCATCAGGTATTTTGTCTCAGTGACAAGAGAAAAGTAACCAAGACAGTGGCTTTCAAACTCCACCCAGGAAGTAACCACTAGAGTACATATTCATATTAAGATATGAACTATGTCAATGCTACTAAAGTATATATTTAAGATAACATATAAAAACCGTCATTTCACCCAATAATTTTTAAATTTTATATACTTTTATTCTGAAAAAATATGAAAGTATATTTGAATTCTGCAAATGGAACAATTAAATTGCTGAAATGCTTTTGAAGAATGAATCTAAAGATGCTTACAAGTAAATTAATTTTATCTAGCTTATAATATTTTTGGAATTCCTTTTCTGAAATGGCCTTCCAAACCAACTTGGTAGACACTAAAGAAAATCAGACTCTATCTTAGTCATCTTAAAATTTATTTTTATCCAAACAAACAAAAATTGTTCTTGCTAAGTTAACCACCTCCTTATATATTAACCTGGAATGTCAAATAGCTTTTTGTTTCCAAAACTTTTATCTGCTCCCAAAGGACAAAGATTTTTCACTATTGGAAAATGAAAATACTACAACCACTAATAACAATTTCAAAACATATTAAAGAATGTCAAGATAATAAGCACAAACAAGCATTTTCTAAAATAGAAACCCTTAGGGTGATATCAGTCATTGGGTGTGTAAGGTCTGGCAGAATTGTTTGCAAATTACTGAGGCCATTTTCTGACACGATTGACTGTTCAACCTCTATTCTATGGTGAAGCATGGAGAAACAGAAAATGGAGAGGTTGCCGGAGGTGGGGGGGCGCTGAAGGAAGGGAAAGGGCATTACTGTTTAATGGGTGTAGACATCTAACTTTGCAAAATAAAGAGGTTCTGGGGATTGAATGCTTAACAGTGTGGATATATTTAAGCCTATTAAACTATACACAAAAAATATTAACTTTTACATGTAGTATACCATACCAGTGATGGCAAAACTTTTAGAACTTTCAATAATAACAAACAGCCCGCTGCAGCGCACATGCCATAGGTTCACCACCATGGTTCTAGACAATGATTAAAATGTTTTTAAAATTTTAAATTTATTTAGATGAAATAAATGTATTTCTCACATAATGACAAAGTAGGTCATAGATGATAAAAATATAGGTCATTATGATTATCTGTACTATTAAAATATAAATATATATGTATAAGTATTATATGTATATATACTATATATATGACCAGTATATGTGTGTGTGTGTGTGTGTGTGTGTGTGTGTGTGTGTGTATGTATATATAAAACCAGTCCTAGTACCAGAATGCTAATATACTTAGTCTTTTATTTCATCCTGTGGAAATTTTAAAATTATACTGATAAGACAGCGGGAGTTCTTCATATTCCCTGATGTATTTCTCTCTCTCTTTCTCCTACCCAGGTCCATGTCTCTAGAGATAACTTCCGTTGCTTTTTTTTTTTTTTTTTTGGCAGTACTGGGGATGGAACTCAGGACCCTGCGCTTGCTAGGCAGACGCTTATTCCACTGAGCTATATCCCCAGCCCCCTTCCGTTGCTATCTATCCTTCCAGAGGTGTTCTGTGCATGTGCACCTCCAGGGAAGCTTAACCCTTCCATAATGGCACAGCATACACAAAGCACTGCATGTTCCTTTTGTCATTTAACTGCATATATCAGAATTGTTTTTATGTGGGCAAGTGACAGGTTTTTTAGTTGTTTTTCCATAATGTGACGGGCTGGCCTCAGAGACACCATTCTATCAACTGACATCTCTTATGATGCACATCATATATAGTTGGCAACAATCAGGCCTAAGGAATAGAATTTTTTTTGTTTTTAAGATGAAATTTTAAAATAAAATTAAATTGTACGGTTGGGATGCAGCATGTGTGAGTCTCCAGGTTCTATCCCCAGAACCACAGGGGAAAAAACCAATAAATTGTCTTTCCAGAGACCACACTTAAAACAGCCTAGCAGACTTTGAAAAAACCTTCTTACCTTAAAAGTAGCAAAGGCATCGGAAGCAATGTCAAATGTTGACAACTCCACATACTTGAAGAAATCTCTGAACTGATTAGAAAAGAGGATGATTTTCGCAAGCGGCTCATGTCGAATGCACTCTCTCAGCATAATCCCACAACGTAAGGCAATCTGTGGGGCTTCGTATCTGCAGCACAAAGAAGAGAGAAACAGAACTCTGTTATCCCATTAACAAAATACCAGTGATAGCAAAAGAACCCCTTTGGTACTGCTACTAAAGGAAACGCAGATTCCACTGGTAAGTGCATCCAAGCACTACTCATTCATGATCCCCTGGCCAGCACACATTCTAGATGCTGGTGATGCCATAGTAAACAGCAAGGTCATTGACAGTCCTCATATTTTAGTGAGAATGTGTCTGGTGGAGGGAGGAGGGAGACTTAAACAGTGTATTTTGTATGCTCAGAAGTGTGAAACTGAAGACAATAAACTGGGCAGAGTCATAGAGCATGACTACATAATTGTATTGTGAATGAGTATTTAATGTTTACTGATTGAAAGGAACAGGTAAAACATTCCAGGTAACCATGTTAAGGCTCAAGGGCAAGCGCTAGCTTGGTGAGCTGGAGGAGAATAAACGTGGCCCACGTGGGCAATACTGGGACTGGTGGGGAGTGGTGCGACACCAGGCAGGAGACCATGGGCGAGGCAAGTGGCTCGGGCTAAAGCCAGAAACTGACACACACTCGACAGTTACGATGGGATTTTTCGGGGGGGTGCAGGGAATCCAACTCGGGACCTCGCGCTTGCCAGACACGCGCTGCGTCACTGAGCTACACGCCCGGCCTGGGCTACATCCTCTCATTAAAGATGTTATAAAGGGGGATATCTTTCTGAAATGTCAAGGAAAAAATACTGGCAATTATTGATAGTGTTGAAGAGACTATAAAGTAAAGGGTGCTGGCCTGCAGAAAGGGCACAGTTAACCTCTGGACTTACTGCGCTGCCTGTGGGGACCTCCCCCGCTTGGCCCTGACGCCCACTTTTCAGTTTCATCTCCCGCCACGGCCTCCATTCTCCTGCAGGACAGCATTTCCTCGCATGGCGTTCCCCACGCGCGGTCCACCCAGATTCTCACCTCGCAAGGTTTGGGTTGATTGCCAGCTCCTCCAAGTCTTTTGTAATCATCTGCCATTCAGAATTATTCTCCCCTTTCTTCACACTCCTCTACAGCTTGGCTGTGATTTCACTTTAGCGTTTTTCTCATTCGGGGTTATGTCACATTGCCTAGTAGATCTGTTTCCTCCACCTCACCTTGCTTATTCTGGCACCTCCCCCACTCCGCCCCTCCCTGTCTTGCCTGCGCGTCTTACTTTTTTTTTTTTTTTTTTATCCCCAGCCCCCTGCGCGTCTTACTGATTGTTGTTTTCCTCCATCTCTACGCCATTCTCCAAAGAGTGCCGAGCATAACGTTTTTCACAAAGTAGGCAAAAAAATTTAATTAACCTCAAACTCTGACTGAATTTTCTAATACTAGAAGACTCTAGTGAGGCCAAATTCTGGCTTTTACAAAAGCTATATAATCTCTAGCCAATATTTCTAATTCAATTTCCAAACCAAGACCATCTATAAAAGTTTCCAACTTTTGGGTAAAATTAGTTCTTTTTCCTCTGGTTAGATTTATTGGAACCATCTGTGATACATTGATGAGTTATTCTTGAGAATCAAAAGAACATTTCAAAAAATATTCCTGTGGCCAGGTGTGGCACACACTTATAATGCCAGATACTCAGGAGGCTGAGACACAGGAGAACTGCAAGTTCCAGGCCAGCCTAGGCAAGTGAGATATGTCACCAAAAAATAGTGTAGGGGTTTATTTAGCTCGGTGGCAGCATTCTTCTGGGTTGGATTTTCCAGTCCTGCAACCCCAACCCAACCCAACCCAACCCAACCTACTCCACCCCTCCCCTTGGGCAGAACACTTATCAATTTATCCCAGTACTTTGTTCCCAGTGGTGAAAAATGTCATTGTTATGGTTGATACATTGTGTCAACTTGGGAAATCTAGAAGTTTGGCTGAATGACTCAGCAGGAAGCCAGGGTGCTTACTTTGTATACATCCTGAGCCTGTGGAAGACCAGGGCATGGAGATTGTGTGAGACCTACACTTATTTTGTGATTGGGCCACTCCATTTTGGGGTCTACTTGTGGCAGAAGTTTAGTACATCCTAACTAATAGACAATATATTTCTTTTTTCAAAACTGAGAGGCACAATTCCTCTGCAGAAGCATTACTTTGTATCAAAACCCGAAGTAATCATAACATACTTCTTTGCTCAACAAGGACAAATGCAGTCACAGTAATTAAATGTGATTATTAATGAAACTGAAAACAATGACAAAGTATATTTGGGAGATAAGGGAAAGGAAATAGAGTAACAGTAGCAGTAAAAAGAACTTAAAAAGATGTTTAAATTTGATAAACCAAAAAGTTAGTGTAAGTCCATTATTTGTACCACAGAGATAAACACATGATAACAAACAATGAACAAATATAAAAGAAGACAGTGGTTGTCTCTGGGCAGCAGGACTGAAGGACGGGAAAGGAAGAGGCAAAGAGCTATTCTCTGTTGATATATCAGATTTTTAAACTGCGTTGTGTGTTAATACTGTTGCCTACAAATCTGTAAGAGGAACAGAACCCACAGGTGAGATGGACGCAGGGGACAGCAGAATCAAAAGCAGCGACACTGTAAAATAAAAGGTCATGGTGATTTGAATGGAATAAAAAGTAGGTTAGGAGAACAAAGTCTGGTAACTGCAAGCACTGCTGCACCACATTCTGGGCTTCAGATTTAGAGTAGTCTCAAAATGACTAAGAAACACTTATAAATGAGTAGACATAAAAAACCCCAATAGTCAAAGATCACTTTGGTTTTTCGGTTCCTCTGTTACACATACACAGAAATGTACAGTTCCTCCCCATATAGAAGCACATCCACGCTGGCAAATCCTAGCTACTAAATCATTCTTGTACCTATTACTTGGGTTTTCAGAACCTGTGTGTGTGTGTGTGTGTGTGTGTGTGTGTGAGTGTGCACATGTGCAACGAGAGGACTCAGGTTCACGTGACTGTAGAACTGGGAACAGGGCATGCCGGCAGGCACAAACAATATTGTAGTAGAAAGAAAGCAGAAAAGTGGAGGAGAGAGAGGTAATAAATGGACCATAACATTTAGAAATATAAATGAGAAAACAAAGGATTTTGCTATAGCGTCAGTAATCTTAGCGACACAGGTTTGGAGGGCTGATCTCAAGAGTGGTAACTACCTACCCTGTGGTTCCAAATCGAACTGACTGTACCTCCATTGAGGCTGATGCTGTGCTTTGTGTGTGTGGTGTTAAGCATTCCACCTGGAACTTTGTGCACGCTACAGAAGCACTCTAACCCTCAGCCCCCACACTATCTTACGTACTTTCAACGATTGTTTTAAACTCCAGTCCTTTAAAGGAAGCCAGGCACCTACCCTTTGAGGAGCATAAACAGGACGTGAGGGTGGGCACTGATATACTCCACGGTGGGGCTCCGAGTGCCTATCTGTCTTCTCAGGATGTTGTTAAATATCTGGGTCACATCTTTCTTTCCCTGTTAATGAAACAAACCACCATTCAGTTGTACACGTTAATGGATGAGTTATATGGTATGTGAGATACACGCACACATGCAGAGGTAGCGCATCCTTTAAAATAGACAGAAGCATTAATTTAACTCTCTTCATTTATCTTTAATAAGCTATGCTTTTAAACACAAAGTCCACAGAATGAATGCGGTTCCTTCCCACAGGCTTTGCAGTGTGGGAAATAGGACGAGTCCAGAGCTTCTTTCTCACAGTAGCACACATGATGGCACAGAGGATAGAAATGGTAGCAAGTGATAGAAGTGAATTCTTTATAATTGTTTTACTTTTTAGTTTTATTCTAGAAGAAAAATTTTAAACCTTCATAGATAAGGAAGGAAAACAGATAAGCAAATAAAGTTAGAATTTTGGTAAACTGTTAGAATCAAATTCTTTTTCCGTAGACAAGCTGCTGGCAATTTTCCCCCTTCACCTTACTCCTCTTCCCTCATGGTGCCTTACTTTTTAAAAAGTGAGATGTAAGTTTACGATGTGAATTTTCAAGGTTGGGCATGATGGTGAGTGTCTGTAATCCCAGCACTCAGGCAGCTAAGGCAGGAGAATCGTTCTAAGTTCGAGACCAGCCTGGGCTACAAAGTGAGTTCAAGGCCAGTCTCAACTGCGTAGGGGGACTCTGTCTGAAAAAGACAAAAAAATTAACAAACTAAAATATGAGTTTTCCAACCAGGTGTAGTGGTGCACGCCTGCAATCCCAGCACTTGAAAAGCTGAGGCAGGAGGATTGCAACGAGCTGGCTACCAGCCTGGACTACACAGTGAGACCTGGTCTCAAAGAGAAAAAACAATTTTTTTATTACTTGGGTATACTGACTGAGTATAAGAAATTAAAACTAGCTTACAGAAACAAAAGGGATCATTCAGTCCCATTTTCCTGAGCCAGACAAAAGAGTCCTCTGGGCAAGAGCTCCCCTCTCCTACACCTCACAACCCGGTCTACCCTGATTGTCCAAAGGAAACTCTGCAGGGGCCTCAAGTTTATTAGATGGAAATCAGGGCAAGGAGGCTGCCTGCTTAATCAGCATGGCCCTGGTTTGGGCCTTGCCTTTCAACTGAACTGTAAAAGAGAATCTGAGCTTCTCTCTCCACTTCACACCATGGCAACAAATGCAAATCTGAGCATGCCACTCTCCCCTTGAAGCTCCTCAACATCTCCTTTTGGCTTAGAAAAAAGTCTAGTGCCTTCCATGAGCGGGCCCTTGCCTCGCTCTCCAGGTCACCAGATACCTATGGCTCCCCAAATCCTACATCAATGCTGTTCCCACCCAAGAGTGTACTGTTACACACGCTCATACACAGCCTGTCATGCCCTCCACCTTTGTCCATGCTCTCCTGCTTATCCTAAGTATTCTTCCTTCTTTTTTCTAGCAAACTCAGTTCTTTAAGAGTCAGTGCACGATGTTTTCCTCTGGGGTAAGTACTTCTGTCTCTATTAATCCAATATGCACTGCCTACACTGATCAGGATCTCCCCCTCTCCCGCAAGCGTCCCCTCCCCCTCCACCACTGTCAGACAAGCAGATCTACTGAGTGCTTATTCTGTGCCAGGCACTTAAGCTAAAAGCCTTGTGCACATGGTCCAGTCATAACCATCTTATAACTTATTATAAGTAAGGAAACTGAGGTCTAGTGATGTGTTGCTTTACCCAGGTCAGTTGTCAAAGAGCCAGGATGTTCTATCCTAGGTTGATGGAGTCCAGCCTGAGTTCTCAGTTGTCACACTGAAGTGATTCTCAACACTAATGCTGTGCACTGAAATGAGGGAGTTTTATCTCTAACTTCTTCACTGCACTGTTAGTTTTCTTTTTTTTTTGCACTGTTAGTTTTCAAGGACACAGGCCATATTTCAATGCTCATAGAAAGTAGCAGGCATTCACTACATGTCTATTAGACTGTTTCATTATTTAGAGACAGACCTCTCCATGTCGCATAACAAATATGGGCTACTGATCCCTCATAACCTTTTAATTTGGCACTTTTTAATATTAAAGATACACTAAAAAAACTAAGGCTCCAAAGACAGATAAGATTATTCAGTTACTTAATTTATAAAGCTATTAGTTATACGAAATACTGATTAAGAACAGTAATATATAGAAAAAATTTTCTAAGGATATCATTCATCTTATAAAAATTAATTCAGAATAGATCTTGGATTTTAAACATAAATATAAAACTTTTAGAATAAAATTTTATAAAAATATAGAAAAAATATAGGAAAGGAATAGAAAAAATAAGCATTTTTAGATTCTGTGGCTGAGAAAAAGTTCTTATACTTGACATTTTGTCTTATTGCTGACATTGAAAGGATAATCAATAAAATTAAAATGTGATAAACTACAATTCACCAAAATTTAAAACTTCTGCTCTGCTAAAGATTCTGTTAATAAGATAAAAATACAAGCTACAGACTGGGAGAAAATACTTCATACTATAAATACAACAAAAGGCCATTATTTAGAGCATAAAAAGCAAATAATTAGAAAATGAGTGTAAGCCACGGACAAACATTTCACCAGAGGATATACAGACAGCCAAAAAAAAATAAAGAAATAAAAGGTGTTCAATGTTATTATCCTTCAGGAAGCACAAGCAGAAATCACAATGCGAGAGTACTACAAATCTACCAGGATGTTTAAAATAAAAAAATGCAGGCAAGAATGAAGAAAAAAATCACACCCACACTTTGCAGTAGGGGTGTAAAACAGTGTTATAAATTCAGAAAACATTTTTTCAGTTTCTTAAGAAACTAAACATGCAACTACCTTATCAGTACAATTTCATTCTTGGCATTTACCAGAGAAGTGAAAACTTATATAGAAATGTAGCCATGTATGTTCATAAAAGGTTGTTTGTAACAGTCAGAAACTAGAAACAACTCAGAAGTTCCAAGGTAAACAGTTAAACAGACTGTGGCACCTCCATACCAAGGGTTACTGCTCAGCAACTACGAGGAACAGACTATGTATAGATGCCACAGTTTGGGTGAATCCTGAGAAATTATGCCAGCTGAAAAACGCCAATTCCAAAAGGTTACACACTGGACGGCTGCACCAGTCAACATTCCTGAAATGATAAAACTGTAGACATGGAGAACAGACTAGTGGCTGCCAAAAGTCGGTGATGGGCAGTAATGAAATAGGGCGGGGTGCATGTGCTAGACAAGGGCAAGAAGAGAGATCTTGGCTGTGTGTGATGGCACGTCTTGTAGTCCCAGCAACTTGGGAGGCTGAGGCAGTAGGATGGCTGTGATTTTTAGGCCAGCTTAGGCTACATAGTGAGCTCAAGGCCAGCTTGAACTTCTAGCAAAACCCTGTCTCAAAAAGTGAGGGGCAGAAAGAAGAGAGAGATCTTTGTCGTGATGGAAATTTTCTATATTTTGACTTTAGCAATGTCAGAGTCCTTGTTATGTTATTGTCATATAGTTTTACAGGCTATTACCAGTGGGAAGATTGGATAAAATACATGGGATTTCTCTGAATTATTTCTTATAGCTGATATCAATCAACATTTATAGGAAAGTAAAACCTATTACATTTTAACAAAGACATTTTTCTTCATCCATCAATTTTTTAATTAATAAAATTCGGTGTCAATTTTCATACTCTGGTTTGCGAGGAGAGGGTGCATTCCAACACCAGTCAATTGGTGCCCTCGAGTTCCATTTTCAGAAACCAAGCCTGACAAAGTATTTCTAAATAATCGTAAATACAAAAACAAAGTTTCAGACACAAAGAAATTTAACAGAGCTGTGATAACAAGAATTAGGAACAATTAATGTGTCTGAGATAGGCTTAAAATTATGGTACATCTAACTGGTAGAAATAAGCATTTGGAACACTGAAATACTAGCACTGATTAAATATAAGAAAATCTATAGCTATCCACTGCCTTAACGTTATCATGTGCAAACTGGAGAGCTGGAAATAAAGGAAGAAGGGAGAGAAAGAGGGAGAAAACAAAGGAGAAGCAATCAGAAAAGATCTGGGGGAGAGGAGAAAGAAAGAACAGGTCACAGGAAAGCAAACAAATTCTAGAGGGTGTTCACACCACACGAATTTCATTATACCGATGTGAAAACCTGTTCTAAACGTGGTAAATATAAATGTATTTTAAAATGAAAGAAATCATCTGTTCCATTCAAATCCTTTTGCTCTCCAGTGCAGTAATTCAGAACCAATAGTAACCATCGTTGAAATGTCACAGGAGCATGTTTTTCGTACCTCCCAGTAAAATGCCACAAGAACATTACCACACAGCATTCCAGGGAACAGCAGAAAAGAAACACCACAGAGTCCTATCCGGCTTTTACACAGAGATAAACATTCTTTTAGTTCATTAGCAAATGCATGCAGAGGCAAAAGGAACCCTGTGGATAATAAAAATGAGCTCCGCTACCGTGGGCCACTCCCCAAACAGAGGAAAGGGTCACAGTGGAAAAGACTAGGAAAAAACTCACATGGGTCCAACATAGTGAATGATTGTCTCCGTGTTCTGTGTAATCTATCCACTCCTCAAACTAAGTATAACTGCACTGAAAATTTATTTCAAAACCAGCCTTCTGCAGCCCTTAAGTTGCCAGATCTCAAGCTCTTGACCCAGAGATGGCCAGAAAAAAGAAAAAAAAATCTTCAAAATACTTCTGGTTATAATAAGACAACATCTGGAAATGACCAAAATGGTTAAAATTAGTGAGCAATTCTAAGATTACATATAAAGTGACTAATCAGATCTTAAGCCTGAGGAAGCACATGCTAGCTGCAAATTCCAAAAAGGTCAGCTGTAATGTAGAGTGCACAACAATTGCCATGTTTGTTGAGTACATGAATGATATCTAAGGGAATATCATTTCAAGTCAAAAGAGAAAGTGAGATACAGTCAGAAGTAACTGTTGGCAAAGTACAAAGCTCACTAGTAATAGAGATAAGAAATGGGAGAGGAAAAGGGAGATCAGAAAACCTCAAAATTATAGCTATTGATTTGTATATTAAAGAGATATGAAGTCAGGCATAGTGATGCACATCTGTAATCCCAGCTCCTGGGAGGCAAGTTCAAGGCCAGCCTGGGCTACATAGTGAGATCCTTTCTCAAAACAACAAGAACAACAAAAATACACACACAAAAGATGTAGAGTTCTCACAATTCAACAAACAGAGACACAAGATTTGAACAGATATTTCATAAGAAGAGGAACAGGGTGGCAAAGGAGCACACAAAAAGATGCTCAATATTATTAGTCACATGGGTAATGCCGATTAAAATGGCAGTGAAATAACACCAACACTTATTAGAAAGGCTAACATTTTAAAAAACAGAACAAAAAGTTGACATCACCTAACAATCCCACTCTTCAGTATTGATCCAGGTGAAATAGAAACCTACGTTCACACACACATGAAAATATGTACACAGTTACAGTGGTTTATTTGTAAATGATGAAACCTGGAAATGTGCCAAGTTTCTCTCACGAGCGGAACGGATAAACAACCTATGCGCCCCCCATGTGGTGGACTCTACTCAGCAACATAAAGGGACAATCTCCTCTACATAGCAAGAGGAAGGATGAATCTCCAGCTCATCACGCTATGTGAAAGAATCCAGACTGCAAATGCTACACACTGTGTGATTCTGCTTATAAGACCTTCTGAAAGATCAAAATAGAGGGGTGAAAGCAGACCTGGTTGCCAGAACCTGAGGTAGGAAAGGTTAGATGAGGACCTGGGAGAATGCGGGGGGATGCATTTGGAATTGCTCTACATTACAGAACTGTGCACTATAAAGGGTGACTGCTACTGTGTGTGAATTATACCTGCCAGGGTTTGGCTATGGCTCGCCCCATCGAAGCTCACGTTGAGACTCGGTCCTCAGGTCAGCGGTGGTGGGAGGTGGGGACTAGCAGGAGGTGTTTGGGTCATGTGGGCAGAGCCCACACCGACGGACCAATGCTCTCCTCACGGGGATGGATTAGCCATCGCAGGAGTCCTGCCGCCTTTTACAGCTTCCAAATGGGGCTGCTTCCTTTCTGCCTTCTGCTGTGAATTAAAGTATGACCAAGCCCTTACCACAAGTAAGAAAACGCTGGCATCATTCTCTTGGACTCTGGTCTCCAGAATCATGAGCCAAACGCACTTTTTTTCTTTATAAGTGACCCAGACTCACATATTCTATTACAGAAACAGGAAACAGATTAAGCCAATACCTTAATTTTAAAAATGAAAACTGCAGTCATTAAAGTGAACTTTTTAATTTTATTTTTTAATTTTTGTGCTAGCGGATGGAACGTGGAGCTTTGTGTGTGCTGAGCACCCTTCCACTGAGTTACATCTCACACCTCGAACTGGTCCATTCCTGCTGGGGTGTGTCTGGGTGTGAAGAGGGGCCCAAGGTAGGTGGGGGGCAAACATTTATGCTGAATTTCAGTAGCAAAATTAGACAAGGGGAGTAGATTTTGGGGGGAGGAATCCCTATATCAATTAGTAAGGACTCTTGCTAAAAACTAAAATTCAAAATCATATGAACTTACAAATATTGGGAAACATTTACAAAACTGAAGCACTAGCCGGCTCAGAATTAGGTGCTCTTAAAAAAAATGCTTAAGTACAATTAAATTTAGATTACTTGAGTTCTATCAGTATGCAAAGGGGATTCATTTTCACTGCCCCATATTTCTTTCATTCTTCTCTGTCTTTTCTGCAGGCTAGCTTCTTCTGTTTCTTCAGTCCACATGGTAGGAAACATGGCTACAGATAAAAAAAAAAAAAATTGTGCCCAGCTTCTTTACCTCCTGGCTACATCCTGGGGTTCTGTCTCAGTTCTGGCTCTAGAATTTTTACGAAGAGATTAGGGCCCTGCTTTAGTCAGATGTCTGCGGGTAGATGCGCACTGTCAGCCATGTGTTGGACAGTGCCATAGTGCCAAAACGTTGCTCTGACTATAACCACTGGATGAAGAAAGGAGTATTCCCCAGAAAGCAAAGGGGCTGCAGACAAAACATCTTGTACATTACATGTCCCAAGAACAGTCTCATTCCTATGGCAGATTACATTCCTTAAAAAGTATGGTCTGATTAAATACAGGTTTTAGTTGAGACATTTTTTGCTATCTTAAATTCATTACTGTTCACTGGTTTTGCTTCTGACCAAGAGCCTGGTACCAAATACTGCTTTTAGTTACACGTAAATAACATGTCTTTTAGGGTAAAGGCTTCTAAAGCTCGAATTCATTAATTTTAAGAGGATAATAGGTTAACAAAGTTCCATTTCTTTTTATCTTCTTGAGACAGGGTCTTGCTGTGCAGTCAGGCTGGCCTTGAGCTCACTTTGTAGCCCAGGCTGGTCTCGAACTTGCAATGATCCTCCTGCCTCAGCCTCCTGAGTGTTGGGGTTACAGGCATGCACCGCCACGCCCGGCCTCCATTTATTTTTCATACAGTATTTCCACCCCAAGATTGTAATTATTTGTCTAATTATGGGCACAAAATGTATGGACAATCAAATAGAATCAAGGTGGGCCAGGGATGTAGCTCAGCTGCACGGTGTCTGCCTGGCAAGGGCAAGGCCCTGAGTTTGATTCCTGGCACTTCCCTCCCACAAAAAAAGAATCAAAGACTTATATACACAGCATTTCAAATGGTTGTATGCATGTCACGGCTTGTGTGTGAAGGCTTTCTGATTTCTGCCTCATTTTATGGGTAATAAGACCAAAGGTAAAAGGAATGTTTTAATCAGTCCAGAAAAAAGAAAAAGATATTTAGAGAATAAAACTTTTCAAAAACTTTACATCTATAAAATAGACAAATGAGAAGCTGATTTGGTAGGGTTTGGTTGTGGGGGGGGGGAGAAGAGAGAGAGAGAGAGAGAGAGAGAGAGATGTAAAAACACATGGGAAGGAAGTCTGAAACTTCTACTGGGCCTAGTAGACAGGGGTTACGGGACAGCCATCCTATCCTCTGAGATCTAAAGTCTCATAATCTAATTTATTTTAATCTTTAACCTTTTCAACTCAGTTCACTGTAGAAGTGCTGATACTGTCACAGTAGTAGATGGAGAGTGACTTGTCCCTGCTTATCTCTAAATCATTCCTGGAATATGTGACCGCAGTGAGCAGCAAGCAGTCGATGACCAGTGCGATTCTCACAGCCTAATACAACTTTAACCATCAGTTTGCTGTAGCCTCTTTTTGCTCTTTCTCTCTGTAAAACCGGATTCCCCAGACACCAGTGTAGAGCGCTTATCCTGGAGAACCAGAGCACTTGCTTTCAGGGTGGCTATCCTCTCTGTTAACTCAGACAAAAGCCTTTTCTTACACATTCTTCTGTGGGATTCTACGTTTCAGGTTGATCATAGCAAGAAATAATCTTAAGCTATGAAGCTACACACTAGAGTTTTCTGCTTCTTTGAGGTCCTTTCTTACTGAACCCCAACACTGACTTTTATCCACCCTGGTTTTGCGAGGCATATCTGCTTTTAAAACGAGCACATCAGCCTTTATCTGCAGTAAGTTCTTTATTCCCTTGATCTCTTATCACATGTTTTTAAATCAGAGTCTAGAGCTATGTCTTGAATAGTAACCAAATCTCAAATGATACAGCTCTGAGCTTGATCCTGAGTCCACAAAGTCCTAAGCCTTCCAATCTTAGTCACAAGTCATTTTTAAGTGACTCATAATATGCTGGCATGGTTCTTTTCTTTTAGATATTTTAAGACTTGATGGTTAGATAATTTTTTTTAACTGAAGGGCCTACAGGAGCCTCCAGCACTGCCCCTCAACCCAAAGGGCCACTTTCCTCTGGGCTTTTGAAGAAGAAATTAGTTTGTCACAGGATTCTTGACTTACTCCCTGCTACCTGACCCAAAATCCGCACCTTGAGCTACCACGGCTGTGTCAGGTTGAGCTCCAAACCCAGTCCTAGCTGCTTGCAGCTTCTGTTAACTGTCTTGTTCTTGCAGCTGGTTATTCTCTCGACACCACTGTTTACCCCAAGGGTGGAAAGCCAGTCCTCCTCCTTCCCTCAATTGCTATTAATACATTGTTCTTTCATCAACAGTTTAAGGATAACAAAGGGTAAACATAGCATGCAGAAAGAAACTCAAATTGAATTCCACCTGTCACTAAGGTTCTTCAGTCTACCTTATTATCTTTTTCCTTAAGCTCCTTCTCTTTGTTATTGTTCTGCAAAGTTCCTTACCCCTCTCCAAACCCTTCTCCTGTCTCTCTTCCATTTCCTATCTCTATTAACCTTAGCCAATGAGGGCCTTTCTCGCATTTCCGTTACTTCACTCTGCAAAGGGGATCTAAGCCCTTTTCTCTCAGTCTTTTCTTCCCAGACACTGTCTAGTAATCTTATAACTAACAAAAAAGCCCTGTCTTCTAAACAGAAGTTTACATTTATTCTCTGTGAGGAATGCTCCACCCTCCTAAATTATCTGACAAGAGCTTTAGCCTATCCCTAAAATAATTTTTCCTCTCTGTTGTAAAAACGTATCATAATTTTAAAATCAAATGACTGTTTTGGATGCTGGCGAGGCTGTGGAGAAATAGGGACTCTATTACACTGCTGGTGGGAATGCAGACTGGTGCAACCACTGTGGAGAGCCGTTTGGAGATTTCTCCGCAAACTAGGTCTAGAGGTTCCATTTAAACCAG
>PVLD010016063.1:0-46342 GCA_004027595.1 Dinomys branickii | reverse complement strand
ATCTTCTCTGAATGTTTTATAGAATTCTGCTGTGAATCCATCAGGGCCTGGGCTTTTCTTTGTTGGTAAGTTTTTAATAACGTTTTCAATCTCATTAATTGATATTGGGTTGTTCAGGATTTTTACATCTTCCTGATTCAATTTTGGTAATTTGTACCTTTCTAGGAATCTGTCCATTTCTTCTGTATTTTCTATCCTAGGGGAGTAAAGATTTTCAAAGTAGGTATTAATGATCTTTTGGATTTCTCTGGGATCTGTAGTGACTTCATCCTTTTCATGCCTTATTGCATGAATTTGAGATCTTTCCCCTTACCACATCGTTTTCATAGTATGAGCCACAGGGACCCCCAGGCCTGAGGCATTTCCACTTCTTTCAGACCCATGAAAAGCCATTTAGATTCCGGAATAACCTTCACTCCCAGTGCTTCTTCCCAGGGTGGTTGGACCTAGTCTCTTTTTCTTCCTCTCTATCTGCTTTGTTACTGTTTTTCTCAAGTGCATCAAAACAGAAGATGGTGCCATAATTCTAAGTCTTTTACTATTTGCAAAAAACCCTTCATCATAATGCATTAGTTCCCCAGACAATTTTAAGCCTCTTATCTTTAATTGTGGAATTAAGGATTTTATCTCCCATGAAAGGAATTTCATGCATCAACTAAGTGATATGCAGGGTAGAGGTGGAAGGGAGCCTCCCCGGGCTCCTAAAAACCATGCTGTGTCATAGTGAGCCCAGAGAGATGCTGCTTCAAGAATTTGAGGGAGTGAGGGACCGAGGCCAGAGGGACAGGAGTCAGATGAATGTGACTGCTCTGTTCTCTTGTTCAGGTGAGTGTACCTGGGGTGTTCCTTCAGAAGTTCCTTTCTATGATGATCATAGAGAAAAAAAGTCCTGGAGTAGATAGTTTTTTGTATCCTGTTACCTAGGCCTGGAGCCAGTGGTATCTGAGCCCTCTGTGCTAGCCTGGTCTTCTGGAATTCTTCCCCAAATCTAGACAGTCCAGTCCTGTTCCTTTCCCCCACTTCTCCTGAGCTACCATCACTGACATGTTTGTGACCCTTCACCAACTGGCCACCATGAAGCCATCACTTTCTCCTTAGGAAAGCTGTTGACCTCCTCAAAGCACAGAGGGCATTAGCAAATGGACAACAGGGAATGTGAGTGGAAAGGACTGGAAACTTCCTTTATAAAAACACACCAGCTCCAGAGGTGGAGAGCCTTTGTTATCACAGAGGAAGCTTCAGCCATAGGAGAGGAGCAGGAAGCAGAAACAGCAGAGATGCAGGAACCTGATCAAGGACATTCGCTACCTTCCTGCTTGCAAACTGATGGATGTGTGTGTGTGCATGCACAAGAGCATCTGTTGTGGTGAAACTGACATCTTTGACAATAATTATAGTTACCAAGAAACTTTAAAAGTGAAAAAAGGAACCAAAACTTTGGCTAGCTAAAAGTAATACTAATTACAGGTTTTATGCAAATTAAGTCTAATTATCATGCAACACAATAATAATATGTCTATCACTGTAATGTGTCAGATTAGCTTTCTTGTAAATTTTCCGTAACAATTCTGAACTTTTCTCATGTGCAAGTTGTGCAAGTAAAACGATTATAAATTAACAGGACTACGTTGTCTTTTCAAGTCCTTTGTCTATATTTCTATAAGGTTGTTTATCTTTTTCCCTAATGATATTTAATTGGTTTTTAGGTACTAAGGATAAAATCTTTTTATTTATTACATATTCTATAAATACTTCTTCCAGTTTGAGATTTGTCTTTTAATTTTGATGGTGTATTTGACTGCAGAGAGAAATTTGTCTGATTAAGTCCTTTATAACCAGGCCTCATGTGCTTTTTCAGAATAGTATACTCAACCTGTTAACAATTTTTTAAAAACATAGGAAAAATACCCATTATATCCATTTTCTGAAGCCTGAAATTCCTTTGAACAGAAAATAATCTTTCTTTCTACAATTAGAGATAAAAGGGTTACAAATGCATTGCGCCTTTGTTAGAACACATTAGTGTGTTTTTAGGTAAATGAGTAGAAACAGTCTTCCCTGTTTTTATGGGAGGAGTTTTCATTTAGGAGCAGTAGAGAAATCAGGGCCAGAATGGGAAGGGAGAAAGTCACCAAGAATAATTTCAGAGGTCAAAATTGACCATCTTCTAGAATCCATTCTGGTTAGATATCCCTTGCCTGTGGTCACACAGCACCATGTATATCGCTGTCATACTGATCACACTGAACCACAATTACTATTTATTTCTCTAACCCTCATACTTCCCTATACCATGCTTAGAGGGCAAAGATTACATATAACTAGTTCACCACTTGTGTCCAGACCACCATGCCTTACAGGGTTTTAATGAACCCTGAATGAATGATTAAAAGAATCAATAAATCAATAAATCAACCTTATTACTTTTCTCAGGGCTTGTATGACAGAATCATTACTTCTGCTACAGAAAGATAGAAAGGGCACTATCTTTCTGGTGTTAAACATGAGACTCAAGCTGAGGTGTGAGTCACTGCAATAGGACTATTACCCTTCCTGCATTTGCCTCAAAATGGTCCCAGAAATAAATACCTTAGCAGAATCCCATTCAAAGCTAAGCGCCGCCTCCAACAGGGGGAACAAGGGTGGTGACTCTCTCATCCTTTTTCCCAGAAGACACAGCTCCCCTAACCAGCTGACTCATGTAATACCTTGTGCGAAATCCTGAACAAGAATGATGAGATTTCAGGAGGTACCTGGGAGAACCAACCTCTTTCAGCAGAGGACTCTTGTCTAACAAGGTTCTGCTCAGTATTTTGTGATCCATCTGGCTTGAACCTTCTTGAACATTTGCCAAACTTTCCATTTTCCACTAGTTGACCTTGGATAATACTACATCTCACTCTCAGCAGTGAGCTAGAAAGATTTATGCAAGAGATCTCAGAGTCCTCTCTGAGCTATGTAGGCCCTGCACAGGCCACCATGAAGGCTGATTGCTCCTGGACTTGCTGGAACCTTCAGCCTGATTATCCTGATATACCTGGTTTCAGTTCTTTGTGCATACATGCACTTCCCCATCCTCAGCCCTACACTCTGTAAATATATGCAGCCCTGACCAGCTTCCCTGCTTTTGCACATCTTACCCTGCTCTGGACAAGGTCAGTGCTTCCTGGACAGGTTAGTGCATGCACATCACACATTGGAGGACTGTTACCTCTCCTAGTTTCTTCTTACCTTCAGTCTATGTATGTATCCCCATCTGCTTCCCTCTGTTTCCAAACTTGTTGCCCACAAGTTTTACCTGCACTTCTAGGCTCCTATTTCCCCAGAATTGGCTTAGGATCTGTCTTTTGATTACTCAAGTAATCATTCTTCGTGGAAGTTTTCCAGGTTGCCTCCCTGAATTCAAGACAGAACCCTCCCCCTGACAGCGGATAACTGCACACACCTTCAAAAGGATGCCTAGTCGCCTTCCCCACCACATAATTCGTTCTTCAGTTCCAGTAGGTCTCTTCCCAGCAATGCTCACCTGGCTCACCACTGTTCACACATACAAAGGAAACATACATACAACTCCACTTGTGCTACATGCTGCTAATATAGGATAAGCTGTGAGAAGTTCACAGGCAGAGTCGCAGAGTGCAGAGTTTCCCATTGTTTGCTACTCTGGGAGAGTGTCTGGGCTGGACATAGCTGGGCACACAATGGAAAGGGCTATGATAAAAAGAACCTGCTACAAATGCTTCTAGGAAAAGGGGGTTGAGGAGTACCCAGTGGATTGCACAAGAGCTTTAGGATTGAATAGATGAGCTGCTGCTATCTATCTCTTCCAAGTGAAGTAACTCTGCTGATCCATCTTCTTACTAAGCTACTAAAAGCAGAGAGGACCTGAGCCTCAGAGATGTGCTGATGTGACTCCCTTGACCCCTGCATCTCAGCCTGAACTGAGTTCCCAGGATGGGCCCTACAAGCCCATTCTCAGTGCTTGCATAGGTAAATTCCCCCGGCCAGCTTCATTTCATGGTTCCAGCAAGGTAATAGGTTTGCAAGTACACAGACCTTTACTAATAATATCGGTGTGTTTTAAATATGTGTGATGAAAGCAGCCCATGTTATGTTTATGGGAGGAGTTTTGTCATTGTTTTGTTTTGTTTTGCTTTTATTTTGTTTTGTTTAGGAAAATAGTAGAGTATTCAGAATGGGTGGGGGAAGCCAAGGCACAAAGAGAGGCCCTAGAGCTACTCTGGGCCGTCCAACCACCTTGAATCTCAGTCTCCTCCCTCACCTCTGATTCATTCTCCTAGAAGGCTGCTGTCTAAGAGAATGCTAGATTTACAGAATTCCACAGGTAGACACAGATTTACCAGAAAGGGAAAACAAAGAAATGTCTACCCCTATGTAGGAAAACCAGAGGGAACTTCTAAGTGTTGGAGTGTATTTTGTCCTTTTGTTTGACTTTGGAATCCTTCCCTTCTTTATAGGTATCATCTCCACTTTTGCCCCTGTCCCCTACATCCTTCTAAAAATCAGCTGTACTCTTCATTAACTAACTGGCAATTGTCTAACTTCTTTGTGACTTTGCTTTCTTATCATCAAAACAGTACATTAGTACAACATTATTATCTTTTTCCAAAGGACTGTGCCAAGGATTAATGAGAAAAATGTATGAGTCACTAGCATTCAATAAAATTTACCTCTTATTACTTCTGTAAACCTTTATATCTCATTCTTTAAGAAAATCAATCCAAATGAATCCCTCTGTTAAGTAGGCAATGTATTTTACCTCTCTCAGGTAATATAACTGCATTTAAACTAAGAGTATACTTTCATCCAATAAAGAGCGAAAATTCAGAACACTGAGCTTCCAGGTAAACAGAGAAGGGAAGATTTCCAGACCCTTGACAACAACATGCGGTGAGTCGTGGATCTATTGTCCAAATTCCTTAGCACCTCAAGCCTGGAAAATGACGACCACAGCTTATTGTCATAGCTTTATTATAAAAGATGTTATGACAAATCATTTTACTACTCCCACTCATAACATATAGTCAATTTTTTTTAATTTTTGTTCAGAAGAGTTAAAGTGTGAGCTGAATACTTAATTTGAAGACTTAAACATTCAGGCTACTTAAGGACAATAGTAATGTTTATTCTTTGTATGGATTTTTTTTCTCTGTCTAAATCAATGCTGCTATATTGCTGAACACTGACATCGGTTTGGGTAGACATTTATTACTCAGGGTTTTCTAGCTTTCCCAAGGGCTAATATTTTGCCTAGTTTATTTCTCTAAATTCCATACAAAGACCAGAAGCCTCCTAAGGCAAGTTCCATCCCATACTGCCTTCCAATTTTGATTAGCAGGGCTATTTTTTAGTAGAAATTCAAAGCTGTAATGTGTTTCCTCTTCTGTTTTTTATTTAAAGTTCCTTTGGAAGAGTCTTCATTGCCTTTTTAATTGAGCTTATTTTCTCATTTCTCTTATTAAATCAGAATTGGCAGAAAGGTCAAGAGGGAGAGTAGCTGCACCTCGGCAAACTTCAAAGTCACCATTAATCAGGTCATCATCTTCCTCCATCAGCCTCTGTTTCTTCCTGTTTTAGTCAGAAAAACATTTTTAATTCTCATTTGCTCATATTAATTCACCTGTTTTTAGCTGCACTAAGTTGCATATTCTTATTTGAGATCCTCCTGTCCCCTCCTTTCCATGTCAGATTTTTCTTGGAACATGGATTTTTAAGACAGCCATTGTAAATCCAGTTTGCAAAGAGCAATCTCCAATCTTCTTTTCCAAAGCAATTGTAATCCACTATGCTTTAATTATAGTGTCTATTCAGATGTTCAAAATTCCATCCAGTTATAGATTTTTAATACTTCCTCCCTCTGTATGATACTTATTACATTGATTAATTTCCCAAATGTGCTTTTTTGAAGTTTAATACCCTAGGTCTTTGAAGCCACTGCTTACTTAAAGAATTCAGGACAATCATGATCACTGGTAACACAGAAGCTGCATTGGAATTAACTATATAATTCAGCTGTTCTATTCCCAATAGCCAAGAATTATCCCACTCTTAGCTTGATGTCTCAGGATCCTGGAGAAATACTGCGTTCTCACTCTCCCAGTGTACACTGATGAGTATGGCTTTGCCAGCAAACCATACAGATCTGAGTCTGGGAAGTTTCACAGAAAAATAAACAAATTATTTAAAAATTGACTGCTATTTTATATTTTTATCTTTTATTGACACAAAAATTGTACATATTTGTATGGGAGAGGGTGACATTTTAGTGACATTTTATTACATGCCTATAAGGTACAAAGATCAGAGTATATTAATTGATACTCCATCATCTTAAAGATTTGTCATTTTTGTTTGTGTTGGAAACATTAAAAATCTTTTCTACCAGGTATTGTGAAATACACAGCTTTGTGGTCAACTGTAGTTTACTGTGCTGTAGAACTTGGAAGCTATGTCTGTTAACACTCTCTCCCCCAGCCCTTTCAAGCCTCTTGTAACCATTATTTTATTTTCTCCTTTTAATACTGATGTTTTTTCCTCCACAGATAAGTGAGAATTTATGGTATTTGTCTTAGTGTGCCTAACTTATTTCACTGAATGTCCTATCCTTGTGTTTCATCCATGTAGCTACAAATACTAGGATTTCATTTTTTATTGCTGACCGATATTTCATCATGATCACATAACACATTTCCTTTACCCATTCTTCAACACCTTCATTCCATGTCTCGGCTACTGTGAATACTGCTGCATCAAATACAGGTATGTAGATATCTCTTTCTCAGATTGGTTCTATTTCCTTTGGATATGTGCTCATTAGTAGAATTGCTACATCATACGGTAGTTCTATCTGTAGGTTTTTAGGAAATTCTATATTATTTTCTAGAATGACTAATTTACATTTGTTTCAACAGTGTAAACAGTTTTCTCTCTCCACATCCTTGCTATCATTTACCATTTTCTTTTTTATATCCGCCTTTCTAACTGTGCTTAGATGACAACCCTTTGTGGTTTGGTTTGCATTTCTTTGATGATTAGTGATATTGACATTTAAAAATACTTGTTAGCTATTTGCATATCTTTTTTCAGAACTGTATATTCACATCATTTGCATTTTTTAAATCAGATAATTGGGCTTTTTGCCTTTGAATTGTTTGACTTGTTTATATATTTGGGCTATTAATCCCTTCTCAGTGTAAATTTTGCAAATATATTCTCCATTCAGGAACTTGTCTTTTAAATCTGTTGATTATTTCTTTTGCAGCATGGAAATCCAATTTGATAAAGTCCACTTTGTTACTTTTTGCTTGTGTTGCCTATGCTTTTGGGGTCACATCCAAAAGGATCCTTGCCTATCCTAATGTCCTGAAGCACTTCCCCTGTTTTCTTCTAGTAGTATCACAGATTCAAGTATTATATTTAAGTCTTGGATCCATTTTGAGTGATTTTTGTATATGGTCAGAGATAAGTCCAGTTTCTTTCTTCTGTTCATAGATATCTTGGGCCATTTTTTTTAAAGATATCTATTTTTTAATAGATATCTTGGGCCATTTTAAGAAAATGTCCTTTAATCAGTGTATGTTCTTAGTGCTCTTACATAAAATAAATCAACTCTAGATGAGTTGATTTATTTCTGAGTTTTCTATTCTGTTACATTGGTCTATGTGCCTGTTTTCATGGCAGAACCATGCTGATTTTATTACAATAGTTTTACAGTATATTTTCATGTCAACTATTGTGATGGCTCCAGCTGTTTTCTATTCCCTCACTTTCAGTTTGTATGTATCTTTTCCTGTGAACTAAGATTCTTATAAGCAGCATTTAGTTGGGGCTTACTTGTTTCTTTGAATCCATTCAGTTTATCTATACTTTCTGATTGGATAATTTAATTAAAGATTACTACTGAGAGGCAACAAAGACATTCATCATTTCATTGTTCTGGTTGTTTTGTGTATTCTTTCTTCCTGTCTTCATTGTTAATCTTTGTGTTTTGGTGGTTTTCTATAGTGACAAAATTCAATTGTTTTCTCTTTCTCATTTGTGTATCTACATCAACAGTGAGTTTTGTACTTTCATACATTTACATTTTCATTATGGTTGTTTTGATTCTTTCACTTCTAGAGGTAGCATCCCTTACATATTTCTTGGAAGACCCCTCTAGTGGTGATAAAATACCTCTTTTTTATTATCTGAGAAAGCTGTTGTGCTAGTTATCTTAGTTGCCAATTTAACAGGATTAATGTGCTGTTCA
This sequence comes from Dinomys branickii, assembly GCA_004027595.1. Classification (NCBI taxonomy): domain Eukaryota; kingdom Metazoa; phylum Chordata; class Mammalia; order Rodentia; family Dinomyidae; genus Dinomys; species Dinomys branickii. Next base: position 38,073 of record PVLD010016063.1, on the reverse strand, counting down.
GAGGTGGCCCAGTTGGAGGTGGGTCACTTGGAGCATGTCTTTGGAGGGCATATCCCTTGCTAGCTCTCTTCCTCTGTGCTCTGCTTGCTGGCCACCATGACATGAGCAGCTTTACTCTACCGGGCCTTTGTGCTATGATGTTTCTGCCTTGAGGCCAGCTGACCATGGACCAAAATCTCTGATACAGTGAGCCCAGTTAAACCTCTCCCCCTTCAAGTTGTACATATTGTGTGTCTTATCCCAACAATGAGAAATCTGACCAATACAGATTTCATTTCTTCTTTGCTTATGAAAAATAGTTTGACTAGGTATAGTATTCTTTTTCTGGCAATTTTTGGTTTGTTGTTTTGTCTTATCATCATTTCTTATACCTTGTTTTCTGCTCCTGTCTAATGATGTTTTGGTAACACATATTAATAGTACAAATTACTGAACTTTATCATGACATTTCCATACATACATAGGTCATGCATTGATCATGTCCACTCTCCCTTCTAACTTTTTTCTCTGTCCCTCTCTTCCCCTATAACCACTTCCCAATCCCCTCTTCTACTTTCAGGTGACCTTTTTTCCACATACAAAAGAAAACATGTGATACTTATCTTGTCTGGACTATTTCTCTGAATATTAGTTCCTCTAGTTTTATCCATTTTCCTACAAATGACATGATTATATTTTCTTTATAGCTGATTAATAGTCTGCTGTGTACATATACCACACTTCCTTCATCAGTTCATCTATTGATGGGCACCCAAGCTGATTCCACATCCTAGTTATTGTTGATGGTGACACAATATGCAAGTATCACTTCTGTATGCTGATTTCATTTCATTTGGATGCACACCCAGGTGTGGGATAGATAGATCATATGGTAGTTTTAATTTTAGGTTTTTGAGGAAATTCCATACTGTTTTCCATAGTCAATGTATTAACTTACATTCCCACCAACAGTGTCTAAGGGTTCCTTTCACCTCCACGTCCTCAGCTGGAATGTTTTCTTTCAGCGCTCTAGGTGCATTATCCCATTCTCTCCAATCATCCAAGGTTTCTGCTGAAAAATCTGCTAGTCTATTGGAGATTCTCCTATGTGATTGACACTTTTTTCTTGTTGCTTTTACAATTCTGGCTTTGACTTTTGATAGGTCAATTCTATTGCTTCCTTGGTGAGTGTCAGGTCTAACCAGTGCTGTAGCCATTAGCTGCATAGGACTGCTGCCTGGCAAGCTGTTTATTGCACTGGGCTTAGGAGCACATGGGTCCTGGAGGTTGATCTGTGTGCAGCAGGCCTACCAGCAGTGGAAGGCGGCACCATCTAGGTGGCTATAGGGCCAGGCTCAGGTTCACAAAGGAGTCACGGATTGGCCAGATATGCAGTAGGGTCACTGTGGAGTCACATCTGCTGCTTGGCTGGCTGTCTAGCAAGGGATAGGCCTAGAGGAGTTTGTCTGGAAAGCTGACTGTGCATTAGCATCACTGGTGGGATTGAGGCTCAGGTTTTCAGGGGCACTGTGGGTGTGTGAGCTCTGCAGCATACTCTCTAAGGAGATGATGAAGGGTCTAACTGGCTATTAGGCCAAAAACAGGTGTACACAAGTATATAGGGCCACCATGTGTCATCTCCCCTTCTATGCAAGTCCACCTGCTCCATAGGTAAATGGGCACCACATGGGTTTAGAAGTCAGGTGTTGGCCTTTCTTCTGGGCTTTGGCTCAGAAGGTCATGGAGCTGGACACACTCACAGAAGCATGGTAGAATGATGGTGAAGTCTCAAGAACAGAGATGTCCTATGACTACCAGCCCTTAGGATGGAATGCCCTCTAGCTGTGGGTCTTGCTTCAAGATGATAAGCTGCAGCAGCTTAAATCACAGGAAGTGGGAATCATACTCTGTGGCAACACAGTCAATTAACTCTGGACAACTCCACAAACTGTTTAAAGCCTATGATGGACCACAGAATCTCCTGCAGTCCTTTGAAGCTCTACTCTTGGTCACAAATCCATCAAGGTTAGAAAGATAGTGTTGAAAAATCAGAGTGTCTTGCCTTCCTGTCTATGCTGATGTCTTGGGTTTCTGTACTCCTATGGATGTTTCCACTTCCCCACTACTTCAGTATATTCCCCCATCTCTCTAGGCAGAATATGGTCATTTTTCTTGGCAAATCTCCTATTACTGTGGTCCCTTTTGTGAGAGATGGCTAGTGACAGGCAACGCCATTCAGCCTTCATGCTAATGTCACTCAACTTCTTTTTTGTTTTTGCTTTTTATGGGTTTTTTGGTACTGGGAATTAAACTCAGAATCTTGCACTTGCCAGGCAGACACTTGTCCTGCTGAGCTATATCTCAAGCCCTTTTTTTTTCAACTTTGATTTCATTATTGTTTATCTACTTGCTGGATGATTTGCAGAAAGTCACATATATTTGTGCATATATTTGTGTGTGTGTGTGTGTGTGTATATATATATATATATATACACACACAAATGAAATGAAGAAGGACTAGGCATTTTTCAGATACCTTCTAGCACTTAGAAAATCATGCCCATGCAAGTCTAATTTATTCTCTAAAACTATGGACTTGTATTTCTGGCACATTAATGTGATCTATGAAACATTTATTGTTTAAATATACACTAAACATTTTATTTTAGATATGGTGAGTAGTTAGACCCACCTTGTCTTTAGGTAACAGGTTTATTGCAGTAAACTGATACAAAATCATATGTGCATAAAGCATACAATTTGATAAGCTTTGTCATTTATGTACTCATGAAGCTATTGCTATGATCAAGATAATATTAATGCCCACATCTCTACTTTGGGATTAGTTGAGTATTATTTTATAATTCCATATTATCTACCATGTTGGATTTTAGCTAGAACTTTTTGAGTGTGAATTTACTGGTGGCTTCAAAGTTTATGGTGTGTATCATTTAACTTACCACAGTCTACATTTGTATGGCATTATGCCATTTCATATATATTATAAGAATTTAAAAATTATATAATCTCTTCTTTCATTTCCTATCCTTTGTGATATTGGTGTCAGTCATACATTTTTGCTTCTACATGTACTATAAACTCCAGTATACATTGTTAAATTTGTTTTGCTTTAAATTGTCAATTTTTAAAGACATTAAAATGACTGAAGTCTTTCATATTTACTCAAGTAGTTACCAAATCCTTTGTTCTTCATTCCCTTATATGGATCAAGATTTCCACCTGATATCATTTTCCTTTTGTGCAAGGGACTTCCTTTCTTACAATATGGGTCTGTTAGTCACAGTGTTTTTTCAGTTTTTGGGAAAAATGTCTGAGTACCTTCATTTGATCTCAGCTTTTGAAATATATTTTCACAGGGTATACAATTCCAAACTGATAGTTGTCTTTTCCATTAGCACTTTAAATGTCGGCTTTGCTTTTTACTCTTACACTGTTTTTGATAGGCAATCTATTGTCATCCTTAACTTTGTTCTTCTGTATGCAATGTATCTTTTTTCTCTGGCTACTTGTAAGCTTTTCTAGTTATCACTTGGTGTTATATAATTTGATTATGATGTTCTTTGGTTTTCTTCATTTGGGGGGGCATTTGTTGAGCCTCAGAATTTGGGGTTTGTAGTTTTAATAAAATTTAAACAATGTCTGGCCTTAGGCCTTTAAATATTTTTTGTACCCTGCTTCTCTGTTGAGGATTACAAACATAGATAGATAAATAGACAGACATCTTGGGTCGCTTGACATGCACCATGCCTGAACGATACTTTTTTTCACCAATTTTCTCCATGTGTTTCATTTTAGGTAATTCCTACTCTAGCTTTTATATTATATAACACTTCTGCAATGTTTAATCTGCTATCAGTTCCTTCCAGTATATTTTTTATCTCAGAAGTTGTGGCTTTCATTTGTAGAACTTCCTTTCCCGTATTTTCTTTAACATTTTCAGTCTTTTCCACAGACCCTTGAACATATGGGATGCCCCTGTCTAACACTTTTGTCAGCTATATCATTGCTATGTTGGTTTGATTTATTTTCATATTATGGATCACATACTTTCTCGCTTCTTTGCATGTCTAGTATTTTTTATTGTATGTTCAGATATTGTGAATCTGATCTTAGTGTTGGAGTGCTGGGTATTTTTGTATTTCTAGTATAGTTTTGAGGTTTTTTTCTGCTCCATCATTAATTTACTTGAAAACAGTTTGATCCTTTCTGTCATGATTTTAAGAACTGCTAGGTAGGACCCAGGCAGTGCTTAGTCTAGAGCTATTTTCAACCCACTCCTGAGTCAGGACTCCTGTGAATGTGAGGTGTGATCAAAGACTATGGTGAACATTTACATTTTTTTAAAATGTATTCCTGTAAAAGACGCACTCTCCTTAATCCCCCTCAAGTTACTCTCCCTTGCTGTGAACACACTTACCTCATCATTATCGCCACTTTCTAAAGCAGTTATACAAGTCCTCTTTCGTGTGTATCTTTATTTGTGCTGTCATGGATATGACATTTGTTTTCTTCTTTCAGGGATCATTGCCCTTTTTCTGATATTTAAAGTCTTACTAAAAAGTGGTTTGTATAAGGGATCAAATTTTTAGTTGTTTTGCAAGGGAGAGCAAATGTTACTCCCTTTGGCTAGAGGCAGAAGGCATCCACTTAACATGAACAGCTGTAAAACTCTCATCTCCATGAGCATCCCTCTAAGTATTTAGTGAACATTTGACTTCTAATACTACAACTTGAAGTCATTACCAACAACTTCCTTAGCTCTGTGACTGAATATGTATTCACATTTACCGCTGTGATCTTTTCTCCACCCCTCCTCCAGTAAATGGTGCCCTTGAAACATCATGAATGCTTATTGCTTTTTGTGTTCTGTCTTGGTTTCCAATATTTGTAAACAGGGCTACAGAAGTCTGAGTAGAAGCAAGCTCATTGATGTTGGCTTGGTTTCAGTTTCAAGGATGCAGAAAAAAGAAAGATTTAGTCACTTTGACAGCCCCATTCTGAGTCCACTTTTCATGTTACATATTTATCCATTTGGTGATGAATTCCAAAGACAAAGCATTCTGGTGGGGGTGTGGCCTCGAGGATAAGACAGGAACCTTCTCTCCCAATTGCTCACTGTTCCCAAGTACACGCTGGCCTTGATTTCCTATCAATACCATGCCTGAATTGTAATGATCTGCACAACATTGTTATTTCTTCAGCTCCTTTTCTTTTCATTCTGTGTTCTGCTACTGTGTAATATGTAGTGGCTCAATCTAACTGAGATACTCAGAACACACAAACGTATACACATTCCATCTGTGCATGCAGAGAACACACTACTGTATTTCATAACCTGTTTTTTCATGCAGCATAATAAAAAAGATCTCTTTGCAATTGAATACGTAAATGATACCAGAACAGAATCTGAGAGAACACATTCAATTGAAAGCCTGTTGATAGACAGGGAGCTTCCTGTGCCCTGAGAAACAAAGGTGCTACAAAAACCCATGATAGTATTGCTACTGTTAGAACAACTCAACACTACACAAGAGCTCCAGAGACATTTGCTTTCATCTAGTTCCTGTGATTTCACCATGTCCCCTTGATTTTACATTAGGTGACAGAATACAAAGTTTTCTGTCCCAACTCCTGTCTTCCCAGTGGACCTGTCTTCCATGCTGATGGGCCACTGTTTCCTGTTCTCCCCTTAGCAGGGCAGTGTTCAGATGCTGCGGATGAAGCCCATGCTGGCAGCCTGTCAAGAGCCCGAGGGCCCGGCTCATCATGCAGGAGCAGAGGGAACCAGATTGCCTGCTTGTTCTGAGCCTCAGTGAACACTCCTGGCACATTGTCAGCAATCAGGATCAGTCAGACCCTTTCTGAGATCAGTTGCCCAGAGACATGGCAGGGTCACCCTAGTCCACTGAGCACCCATTTCTCCCAGACAGGCTCCCTCTCAAACCCGCCAGACAAGCCAAGGAAGAACTGCCAGGCCTCATATTTTCCTCAAAAGTCATTTTCTGTCTAAAAAATTAGACCCTCATCAACCACCACAGCCAGCCTTCCAAGGCAGGCTTTCCAGATGAAGTTTCAGGAACAAGTAAGCAATGCCATCTTCGCCTCATTGCTGGAAGAATGCACAGAGTGTTGGAAAAAATGACTTTCTGGAATGACACAATCTTATTGGTTCTTCTTCAAATGAATAACAAATGTCTTCCAGTCAATAAAACATGGCATATGTTTGAGGAACTCTTCATAGTCACTTCTTTAACAAATATATGGAATCAGGGTTGTCTTCACTGCCAGGCATAGTGCTAGGAGGCGGGTAGTAAGGATGAGCAAGGCGGACCTGGCCCAGCCTTCACAGGGCTCACAGCTCAGTGGAGATTTCACATGGCACATGCAATAATGATTTAGGACAATTCAGTAGGAGCGGAACAGGATGTAAAGGCATGTAGACTATCCAGGCTTGAAGTTTAAGAATTCACTGTGGAAGGTATGGCTGCCTGGAAATCTCTGAGATAAGGGGAAAGACAGGTTAAATGACTTAGGGCAGAAGAAACAGGGCAGAGAAGAATGCTCCAGGCAGTTGGGTCATCAAAAAGCAAAGAATAAGGAAGGAGGATGGCAAGTTCCACTTTCACCTGAGCAATTTAACAAGCCCCTGTCTCAAGAGTGGGCAGGGGGCAGTTAGGGATGTAGTTTAGTGGTAGAGTTTCTGGGTTTGATCCCCACTATCACCACCAAAAGGAAAAATACAAGAAAAACTGTGACTGGGTTTTCAAGGGTGGAGTCCTTGAGCTTCAAGAGAAGAGATGACAGTGAGGACTGAAGCTCCACAGGGGCCAGAGACCAGGTGTGTCACAAACGTGGGAAGTCTGAGTTATAACCTCTTGGCAGCAGGGTATTCACTAAGAGGTTTTAACTGAGCAGTATTAAATTGACATTTCAGAATGATCGCTCAGCTCGTGGGGGGGAGAGTTGGGAGAGCAGGCACAGGGAACAAGTTTGGAGATAAAGAAGACAATTAGGAAATTATTGCTACCTGGCAAAGAAGGACTGTGGTCTGAGTCAAGTAGGTGGCAGGGTAGTTTTAAAATAGTACGTATATTTTAGAAATCTGTAGGTGCTAGAATCCACAGCAATGACAGATTAACTGAGGCCAAATGCACAAGAGAGAAAGGTAGAAGTTAAGCAAGATGCTTTCAAGAAGGGGATTTTGGTGGCATTTGGTAAAACAGAAAACAATAAAGAAACAGAGGTCCACAGTGGGTGCTAATTCTTTCTATTATCAGTCAGTGGAAAGAGAAATAGAGATGGAGGGATCAAACTGAACCCTTAGCACCATGTGCCTACACTAAGTCAGAGGCTATAGGGAGGGGTGGTTATAAAACAGAGCATAAGTGAAAGAGAGATTTTCCTGGAGAACTCACAGCAGTCCACAGCTGAGTCCCTCATTTCTGGTTCAAAGCTCCGACCCATTTGACCTGACATCCTTTAAGATGGAATCTCTGATTTTACATTACACGCCAGGTAGTGGTTTGGCATGGGTCCAGAGGCCTCTGAGCTGGGGACACACTTTAAGTAAATCAAATAGATCATAAATCATGTGGAAGCACAGTGGCTACTGGGGCCGCTCGTTCCCTTCAGGCTTGACGTGTGCTGACTGCTGCTCATCTAAAGATAAGGGCTGAGGTCCTGGCCTGGGGAGGCTGCGTTCGGCCCCAGGTTAGCTCTCTCTGTCTCCGTCCTCCCCAGGCTGAGGATGCTGAGCATCCAGTCCTTTGAACAGGACCTCTTGTTATCAGTGCAGGTGCATCCTCTGGCTGTGATTCCTCTTCTCTGGCCCCTCGTCTATTTCTTTTGCCATCCATGAGCCATACAAATGAGTACCTATCAAAAATCCGACCAATGCTGCGCCTTCTCCTGAGTCCTTACCAAGTGTAAGCTAACAGGTCCACTAGGAGACAGGGGCTATCTTCTGTCCACTAAACAAATGCTGGGTAATAGGGCTGTGATTCTGTCCAGGAACTGTCACTCTATATAAGCATGGCAGGCTGTAAAATCAATGCTTAAAGCTAAAATATAAATAGAGAAAAATGAATGTCAGTGAAATACTCCAAGAAATCCCCAAGGACCTAATTATAAATGAACACCAAATATTTAATCACATCTTTAACCCTTGAAGCAAGAGCCCAGCGTAGATCTGATTCACTTCACTGGCAAAACTCCACCAAGTTTTCCTGTGGCAGTTCCTCTCCTCTGTATAGAAGACCCCCTCTATCTACTTACACCCCTCCGCCCCGCTCAGGAATAGATTGTTCTGTCCCCATCCACAGCTTCCTCTGGCACCACCCTCTTCACAGTGACTTTCTTTCTCAGTGCTTAAAATCATCGGTTTTATTCTAACCTCTGTTTTTATTAAACAAATCATAATGACAACCCCTAACATTCCTTGAATACCTACCATGTTGCGTACCAGGTAGATACTTGAGCTATATAAGTGTGATCTCATGTAAATGTCACAAAACCCGATGAAGAAAGTTTTAGTCCTATTTAATAGATTGAAAATTGAGGCTCAGAGAAAATAATTCACCTAAGTTACATGATGTATAATTAGAAAATCTTGGATAGAAACCCAGAGCACTCTGATTCCAAAGCCTATGCTTTTCCACAATACTATAATTGCCCTTTTATTTTAAAAGAATTAATTGGAATAAACTCTAAAATTCAGTGAAATCCTGCTAACCCTCTTCACCATGTGCAACCCAGTACCATATGGCTACTGCAAAGCAAACCAGGCCATTTCCCAACATGGGAAAGGAAAGAGAAGGCAAACAGATCAAGCACCTTTCAAGTGCCAAGGGCGCTTAAGCATTTTATCCTACTGAATCTTCACTAACACCACTAATGATAGCTATTATTACATTAATTTGCCCATTGAGACGGTATAGATAACATCAGATAATTTGTACAATTGATAGAGACCTAGTGAGTTGTAGTATGGATCTGACCTGCACCTCTCTGACTTGCAAGCCCAAGAATTTTCATTCCCTTAATCCCACTGCCACCATACACAGCAACCAGAGCCCTTCCCTCCTTTATTAATCTCCAGAAAATGCCTGACTTGTGCGCTGGCAGCATGTCACCAGGCTATGCCTCCCATCCCCTGAGGCAATCTTGAGTGGAGTTTGTTCCTCATCCCCACTTAGTCCAAGAAGCATATGTCTAGTGCAGTCCTGGAGCTTGTCCTAAATGAAAACTAATGCCTGGAGTTGCACTTCCAGTGTGGAGCAGTAAATAATATGCTCCAATCACGCCAACCCTCCCTTAAACAACAGTAAACACTGGATACAATGAAAAAAAAAAAAAAAAGCTTGAAGTTTCCAAAAGTGAAAAGCGAAAGTACACTGATTGTGGAAGGGTGTCAAGACTTTGAAGAAGGGAAACTGCATAGAATGATTTTCCCATTTTTACAATTTTATACATGAGCCAAGAGGGTACAGGTTTGTTTAAATTCAAATGGAACACAGAAAGGCAGAAAAAAAGGGAAAGCAAAGAAGAATGGAAGAAAGAGAGGGAGGCAGGAGAGGAGGAAGGAGGGAAGGCAGGAGGAAGAAGGGTGGAAGGAAGGGAAAGAAGGAAAAAAGAAGGGAGGGAGGGGGAGGGAGGGAAGGAAAATGTAAACAGAAAGAAAAAGAAAAGAGAAGGAGAGAATCAGTCTTTCAAGCCTGAAAAATCGGAGAAGAGCAGAGTCTGCTACACCTACTAGAAAAAGGAAAAGAGGAAGAAAGCGAACCAGATACATGCAGCTCCAAGTTCTTGTAAAGCTGAAAATCTCTCCGTAAATTCCAATCCCTCTTACCCTTGTCTCTAAATCACTCTTGAACTAGGCAGTAACAGAAAGGCTCCAAGCAATCGGGGATAAAAGAACCGCACTGAACTTTCAGTGGCTGGCCAATATAAAGAGCTGTAATTTAGGTTCAATCAAATTAATTTTCCGATAAAACAAAAATTCATCATTCTTCAGAAATATATAACTAATTCTGGGGTCTCAGTAAAACCAGCCATGATGTAGAAGATAAAGTTAAAATTATGTGGTATCCAAAGAACCATCAAAACTTGAAGAACCAAAAGAAAAGAAATATAATTAAAATAGAATAACAACAGGTTGGCTCAGATGTTAGAATTTATAAAGCAGAATTTAAAGCAGCTATTACAACTATACTTTTCATATAAAAGAAAATATGCTGACAATGATAAAAATAGTCTTGTCAGAGAATTTTTTTTTAAATGGTAATGCCAGAACTAAAAATATAACATCTGAAATTTAAAATTCACAGGTTGAATTTGATAACAGAATGAAGATGGCAAGCAAAGGGTCAGGAAACTTGACCAGAGAAATTATCCAATCTGAAAATAGGTAGAAAAACGTGGTTTAAAAATAGGCAAGCCCTTATAGCTGGGAGACATTATCAGACATCTAACAAATGTATAGTTGGAATCTTACAATAATAAGAGGGAAAGAATGGGGAGCAAAACTACTAGAACAAACAATGACCAAAATTTTCCCAAGTTTGATGATAAACAGATTTATTGAGTCAAGAATCTCAGGAAACTTAAAGTATGATTATGAACACAACTATGTCTAGACATATCATAATCAACCTGCCAATGAAAAAAGAGAGAGGGAGAGACAATCTTGTAAGCAGATAGGAAAAAACAACACATTATATACAGGGGAACTAAAAATAAGAATTATACATATAGACTTAGAAAACTTGCAAGACAAATGATAAACAATATCTTTACCATGCTAGAACAAAATGTTTACATAAAATTTTATATCCAGAAAAATTATTCTTTAACAGTGAGACAAAAGTGGGGTATTTTCAGCCTTTTTTAAAAATGAAAATTTATGTTCAGCAGGTTTACAGTCAAATAAAAGAATGTTCTAGGAAAAAATGATTCCAAAATAAAAACACATTTTATAAGAAAAAATGAACATTAGAAACAGCAAGTATACAAATATAAAACACTGTAAAATACTGTTTTCCTTTTAATTTCTATAAAATATATATTGCTACTTAATAAAAAATTGCAACATTATGTTGTAGGGTTTATGTAGACTTTACATATATGCCAGGTACAGCATAAAAGGTCTGGCTAGGATTAGGATTAGGGGAGGTAAATGAACCTATACATTCATAAGTCTTTAACATTTTATATAACATACCACAATATTAATTCTCAGTTTATTATTAAAATCTAAGGATGTATAGTACAGGCCTTAAAACAAAAACTAAAATACAAAAAGAAGGTTACTTAATAAAATATAAATTTAACATTAATAAGTCTGAAAGGAGGCAGGAAAGAAGACACAAAGGAAGACAGTGTACAAAGAGAAAATAAATAATAAAATGACAGATCACATTCCAAAGGTATCAATAATAACATTAAACATTAATGGACTAAACACTCCAGTAAAAAGCTAGAGATTATAAAATGGATTTAAAAGTAAACTTACTTGCATGTTGTTAGTAAGAGATTCATTTTTAGTATATACAAGTGCACCAGATAGGTTAAAAATAACTGAAGGAAATATATACACCAGGAAAACAATAAATAAATAAGGTGGCATACTGGCTATGTTAATATGAATAAAATGGACTTTAAGATAAAATGTCAACTTTGGGGGGGTTTTGAGATAGTCTCAATATGTAGACATGGTCTTCAACATGTAGGCTAGCCTTGAGCTCACTATGTAGCCCAGGCAAATCTCGAATTCATGGCAATCCTCCTGCCTCAGCTGCCAGAGCTCTGGGATTACAGATATATGTAAAATATCAAATTTAAAGAAGCATCAATTTATTAGAGAACATAACGATCATCAATGTGACATGTGCCTAATAAGACAGCTTTACATATAGCAGACATTTAAGAAATCAACAGATAAATCATTCCATAATCATAACAGGAGATTTTAACGCCCATCTCTCAACAACTAATAGAACTCTTCACCAAAAGCAATTAGTACAGATGTATTAAAACAACACCTTCAGCCATTTATAACAACTGCAGAATATATATTTTAAGGGTATGAGATAAAGCATATGCTGAGTCCTGAAAGTTTTGATAAATTAAAAAGGACTGTAGAGATAATAGCCTGTGTCAAAACTAAAATGACTGCTTTTTTCTGCTGTACCTGTGGATCAGTAAGAGCTCTCCGGAGAAATATTTATTATACTATCATTTATTTATTATTACTGTATATGTTATATATGTATGATATATGCAAAACATTTACACTAAGGAATTAGCTTATACAACTATGAAGACTGGCGAGTTGAAAATCTGTAGGGCAGGTTAACAGGTTGAAACTCTTGCTGTAACCTTGAAGTAGAATTCTTTTTTCACTGGCAAACCTTAATTTTTGCCCCTAAAGTTTTCAACTGATTAGATGAGATGCACTTACCTCATCAAGTTAACCATATCACAAAATACCTGTAATACCTATTAATGCCTATAAAACTTATAATGCAGGTATTAATATGGAGAATAATACCTATGTTATTATTTCACTAAATAATCAGGTGTTACAGCCTAGTGGGCAGTCTGCTTTCTGTCTCTGTGACAAAATACCTGAAATAAGTACCTATGACTTTGGCACACAGTTTGAGAGGTATCCACCCACAGTCAGCTGGCTCCATTGCTTTGGCGCCTGTGGCATGGCAGAGCCTCATGGTGGGAAGTGCACGGTGAATCAAAGCTGCTCACCTCATGATGGCTGGGAAGCAAAGATAGAAAGTACCCAATAGTACCACAGGCTGGGACTAAGACTTTGTACACACAGAATCTAAAATGATGTTAGAGCAATGGGAACATAGTGAAGGGTACCGTGGTTCAAGATAAAGCTTCAGAGGTAAACAAGGCTCTACTGCCATAAATGTGTGAGTAGAAACTCATTAAAGCTCACAAAGCAGAAAGTGGCATAATTCCATTCCTCTTTAAAGGAATTATTCCAGCTATATTCAGAGAATGGATTCTAAAGGGGAAAGATTGTAAGCAGGTCACTTAATTGCTCAAATGGCAAATATGGGTAGTGTATCAGATTTCTCTAAGAGACAGAACAGTCATGATACATAGATGGATCAATAGATATTAGAGGGGTGATTTATGAAGGAAATTGAATCATGTAATTGCAGAAGCCAAGAATTCTTATCATAGACTACCTGCAAGCAGGAGACCCTGAGATATCTGTAGCATGCCTTAGTCCAAACCTGAAAGCTGCCGAAACAGGAAAGTCTATGCTATAACTCCCAGTCTGAAGACAAAGGCCTGGAAACCAGGGGATCACTGGTTGGGTCCTGGAGCCAAATGCCAAAGATCACAGAGTTCTGAGTCCAACAGAGAAGCTGTAGTTCCAGCCACAGGAGAGAGAGAAGAAATCATCTTCCCTCTGGTTTTTTGTTCTATTTGTGTACCCAGTAGATTAGACGGCACCTGCACACATTGAGTGCAGATCTTGTACACTCAGTCTTCCAACTAACACGCCAATGTCCTCTAGGAACTGCCTCACAAACATAGCCAGAACTGAAAGGGTTTTGCCAGTTTTCTAGGTATTGCCCTCAATCCAGCCAAGTTGTACCTAAAATTAACCATCACAGGTGGTAAGAACTAGGATAGCTGGAAGAAGAATTTAAGAAAAGCAGATGGATTCAAAATATATTCAGGAGTTAGACTGAGTATATTTCATGAGGAAATGGACCATGTGTGTTGTACCTATCAGTATATGTTCAGTCCCCAGCACATTGCCTGCTTGGTATGTAAATATTAATACAGTTAATCTTCACTATATGCAGATTCTACATTTGTGAATTCACTTATTCATTGTAATTTATCTGCAACCCCAAAATCAGTATCTATGGCACTTTTGCCATCACTCATAGATATGTGCATACACAGATCAGTGACATTTTTGAGTTGTTGACCATCTTAGCAAGGTCAAACAAGGCCTCACTTTGCCTCTTTGTTTCAGAGGTTATACTATAAACAAGATTCCTTTTCACTGCCTATTTAGTGTCACCTTTTCTAGTTTTTGCACTTTGTGTGGTGTGTGAGTGTGTGTGTGTGTGTGTGTGTGTGTGTGTATGTGCATGCGCACACACTTTTACTGCTTACAATGGCTCCCAAGTGTATTGCTGAAGAGCTGTCTAGTGTTCCTAAATACAAGAAGGTTGTGGTGTGTCTTACAGAGGAAATACAAGATTAGATAATATTCAGTCAGACACTAGTTATGGTGTGTTTGGCTATGAGTTCAATGTTAATGAATCAACACCATTTATTTAAGAAGGTTCCTCTTAAATAGAAGCTCACATAAAATGCAGTGATTAGTGGACAAAAATGTTTTGAACAGACACATATAAGAATTTAAACTGTGTTTTTCTCTAAAAGCAATGGTTCAGTATTCACTAAATCAGTGTTCCTAGTAACTTTATAGAGCATGATGACCCCAAATAAAGAGAATCAACTATAACTGCTAATTGAAAAGCAATGAATGAATGAATGAATGAGTGAATGAGTGAGATAGATATGACAGGATTTGCCAGTGGAATGAGAGCTATAGGCTTGAATGACTGCGTTAATAGTGGCATCACTTAGGAAAAGAGGATATTTGGGGGAGAGAATAGGTTTTGGAGGAAAATGGAAAGTGTTACTTTACTACAGCTTTTGAGACGCTTGTGGGATGCCCAAGTAGGGCTGTCAAGTACCAGGTAGATATATGAGTATGAATCTCAAGGGAGATTTCTGGACATAAGTTTGCAAGTCATCAGCATATAGATGGCACTTAAAGCCACAGGGCTGTAGGAAATCTCCTAAGAAGCGAGTACAGGATGAGAAGGGAAAGCCCCAGACCCATGCCTGGGAGCACACACCTATTTTCAGAAAGCTAGTACAGGAGGAAGAACTAGCAAAGGAGACCAAGGAGAATAGCCAGTTCTGAAGAGGACAAGCAAGAAATCTAAGAAGTCGCAGAAGTCCTGGAAAGACTACGCTGAGATGAAGAGCAATCCATCCTAGAGCACGGCTGGTGATGAAGATGAAAGAGGACTCCGCCTGCCTGGTGCCGTGAAGAAGCTGACAAAGATCCTAAGTCGCCTTTGGAGCAAAGGAGTAGTCTGAGGAATGAGTAGGAGAACAAGAAAATAAAAATAGTATCATTTGGCAACTTGTAAAAGTTTTATGGTGGAGAGTAGATAGCAGGGAATTGAAGTACTGCTAGAGGGGGATAAGGGATCAAGACAGGGTGTCATCTTCATTTCAAATTGGAAAATATGAAAATATAGTAAAGCTATTAGGAATTATGCAGTTAAGAAAGTGGAGATGAGTGATGGTAAGAACAGAGGAAATGAACCTATTGTGACAGTGGTGGTGGTGCACGCCTGTAACCCCAGCACTCTGGGAGGCCGAGGCAAGCAATCGTGAGCATGAGCCTACCTGGACAATGTAGCAATTTAGCAAGACTCTGTCTCAGAATGAAAAGGAAAAAAGGGCTGGGGAGGTAGCTCAATCAGAAAGGCCTCTCCAGTACCTAGGGAAAGTATGGCATCCTGGGCACATTTGGAAGAAGTAGCCTTTATTAAGAGGAACAACTACCACACTTGTCTTGTACAGACACACACACACACACACACACACACACACACACATTCTCTTTTTTTTTTCTGGTACCAGGGATCGAACTCAGGACCTTGCACTTGCCAGGCAAGCGCTTATGCCACTGAGCTATACCCCCAGCCCCCACACACACATTCTCACCTATGCTTCTGCAGGTGATAGCATACAAGACTTGTGAGACTTTCGGTGTATTCCTATTACCTTGATTTTCACCAAAGTTCTAACAGGCATAGATATTTTTGATTCCTGCTTCTAATCTTCCTAAGTTGGTATCTTTCTGTATTCCCATGTTTTAATCTTCAGACCTTTGCACTTGATTCTCTATGAAGCTGTCCTTCTGGGGTTCTTCTAAGTTTCTTTCTGCCTCTCAGCTCTTTCTAGTGACTTATCTTCTGCTCCTTTTTCCCAGCTTCTAAAGGTCTGAGTCATGTCTTTTTCCCATTAGAGGCACTGCCTGGAGGCTAAAAACTACTCTGAGACAGCTCAGTCCTTCCTGCCTCTCTGCCACCTGATGGCCAATTCTCCTGGACATCTACTGCCCACAGTAAGTGCAAGGTTCAGCCGATAGTAAAGGCTATGGTTTCATCAGAAACTCATTTCTGGCAGTTTTATGCTCATCTGTATTCATCAATGTTCAGAATTCATTTCAGACATAACTTTGCTAACAATTTTAAGCTCTAGCCTGAGGATATCCACTGCTCCCAAGGATATCCATTATGATCACTGTATCTCATAATGCTCATGGACCTACTATGTGCTTAAGTAATCACTTTTAACCTGTCAACTCATTTATTCCTCAGAATACCCTGTGCAGTAGGTATCATCATTCCCATTTTATGGGTTTGCATTCTGAGGCTCAGAAATAACATAGCTAATAAATTAGGAAGCCCAGATTTGTACTCATGTCAAACTGCAAAGCCTAAAACCTTCCCACTATTGCCAGGGTGTTAAATGGGCCTACAGCACTCCCTGGACCCATTCTGTCAGGCACCATAATATTCCATGAATGTTCAAGCTCCCCAGATCTTCAGGGATTGCCTTGGAGAAAAACACCAATTTATATCAACCCAAGTTCCACCTAATTCAACACCTGACCCAGTCATCGATTGCCTGTGTTCCCCTGGAAAGTCATAGCTATGCTCCTATTTCCTGAGAAACCACTGTACATTGCAATTTTCACCATTGTGTTCAATCTAAGTAATAGAAATAAAAGGAGGGGTGGAATTTCTTTTAAGTCGCTGGTGAATTCTTTGGCAGGTGTGAAAAAATTGATGTTGCAGAAGAAGAGGCCAAGGCTGTACAAAAGTGGGTAAGAATAATAACCCTCAGAGCAAGGAAGAAATGAAGCAATGGATTGGAAAGAGGGCCATGTGGGTAGAACACACCTGCACATGTGTGCACACGGCAGGTGGGAAGGGTTGTCCTGCTGCTTTGGGTGCCTGAAAGAGACGAGCAGTATCCAGGATTCAGCAAGAGGAGAAATCCAGCTCTATGCAAAAAAAAAAAAAAAAAAAAGAACCAAAAGAAAGCCCTAGGGTAACAAAGGGGCCCTGAGAGGGAACTAGGGTACCCAGGAGGACTCAGGGCTTTCCAGGGATGAATGTGAGCCAAGAACTGGGGGCTCCAGGGAGCAGCAGCATCAGGGAGAAAGTAGCTAAGATATTCCTTTGTGCCTCGGACAGCAGGGAAAGGATGTGAAAATTCTTTTTGAAACAAGATAAAGGAAATACCAAAGCAAACTAAGGAGAGTTTGATAACAATTACAGATTAGAGCAGGTACTGATCTTACTTTTCTTGATATCATTTTTAAAACAGAAGTAGAGGGTTAAGTTGCTATGGATCAATTTACACTTTATGCTATTTTTGAAAAGAGAGGTCTGTTTTTTTTTAAAGCAGGTGTGATTTGATTACATGCTAATCTCTGGCCAATTAATAGTGTTACTGAGACTGTCTCCAACGTGCATCAAAACAGCTGGTTAAAAGAAAAGAATTAAGTCAAATCCACTTTTGATGGTCAGTGTACGTGTTGGGGGCACACCGGCAAATGTTCAATTTCACAGCCTCCTTATGACATTCAAACCACCTTGTGTGGGTACGCACAGGCCCAGAACAATGACAGCAAGATACAAATCTAGCTTCTCACAGACCCTTCATCCTCCAGGGAAGCAGGAGAGGATTTGGTGGTGAGGCTTGTCTAATTAATAGAAAAAAATGTGGGAGTAAAAACCCACACCTCTACCCAAATATTTCATCATCCTTTCAAACAAGTTTTCTGAACAAAGAGTTTTTTAATGTGCAGCTGTACCAGCAGGCTGGAGGGAGGAGGGCCAGAACATTCACAGAACCACATATGTGTGTACAATGCACATACATGCATGGACACACGGGACTGTGTTTGCACACATAGGGTACACAGCATTTCAGGCCACACCCATGCTAATGCGAAATGATGAAGAAGAAGGTAACTCTAACCCAAGGAAATGAAAGGTTTAAAATTAAATCTCCTGATGCAATTGTTACCTGAATTCAGGGGCTCAGGCAAGATCATTACCATAACTATTACCATTAATATTAATAACAAAAACTTGTATTTGCATAACACTTTACATAAATTATATCATTGGGCTTTGAAAGATATTTTCCTAATACATATTTCCAACAAATAACTAAATAACAAGAAACAAAAACCTTTATAGCAGGTGGGGTGGAGGGGCTCTGGGCTTTCTGTTACCAAGGAGCCCCCTTTATTCCCTGTAAATCTTCTTATTTTTAATGTGTTTTTGTCTAATTAATGACCTTTGTTAAAGAATATTCCATTTCCCTCTTCTTATTTATAGAAGAACAATCAGTATGCAATCATCTACATTACCTCACTGAGCTAATATAATTCCATGAACTTGATGTTTGAGTTACTGTCTGATGCCTTATTATCAGTAAATCAGTTTTAGTTGAGCTTTTTTGATACACTGCACATAACTTTAAGGTCCCCACTACCACCTTAAAGGACTTCTAGGGGTTCTAGAACCCTGGACAAGGAAGCACTGGTTGAAATAAATCTCAGAATATTCTTGTTACCCATTCCTTTGAAACTAGGGGCAAAGAAAGGTCTAAATTTTTTAAAACAAAACTTGGAATTCGTTTAAATAAAACAACACAAAGCAATTACCTGTGTACACACACACACACACACACACACACACACACACAGAGGAAGGCAAAGGACTAACCATTGGCAATGCCATTTTACCCTCTAAATATGATTTACAGACCAGAAAAAGCTGGTCATTATTAATGCTGCCCATAGAGAGCTTGAGTATGTGGGCTTCCAGTCCTGATTCTCACTTCTTAGCTGAATGTGAGGGAAAGTTTCTAAATTTCTTAGGTCACTGGTTTCTTTGCCTGTAACATAGGATCATAATAGGTGCAATTTCTTAGAAGTAGGTGGGACTTCTATGAGTAATTACATATAATAATTTTAACACATGCCCTAGCACATAGCAAGTAAGCAATAATATTTTAGCTATTGTTATTATCATCATAAGCACACACTTTTAAGAAAAGCAACTGTTTCTCAAACTTTTTTTCCCAGTACTTGGGATTCTGGAGATTAAACCCAGGGCCTTCACACTGGCCTGCATCCTCAGATCATTTCTTTAACTTTTTGAGACAGGGTTTTCGTAAGTCACTAGGTTGCCCGGGCTGGGTTCAAACTTCCCAGCACCCTGCCTCAGCCTCCCAGAGTCCTGGGACTAGAGGTCCCATCATGCCCAGATACTCAACATTTTTCATGACCCACAAAAAGAAAATCCAGATTCATAACAATTTGTTTTGGTTAAGTCTCTCATTCCCAGTGTTCATAGAAAAATGTACATCTCTGCTTTGATCAAATCTAAAGCAGCATGCACAGAAGTTAGGAAGAAGTCTGTGGAGGTGGAATTGCCTCACTTCAAAGAATTTCTCTAGCACTCAACCTCTAGGAAGATCTCTATATGACCTCAGGTTCATTAGTCAACCTCACTCTTTCCTCATTGGTAAAACAGGGACCGTAACTAGCTCCTGGAGCAGTGAAGATTTAATGAGATAATGTACATAAAACATGTAATCATTTAGTATAGTAAATCCCCTTCCCCCACCCAAAAATAACTATCATGATTGCTGTCCATTAACACATGAAAATATCATTTGCTGAACCTCAAATCCCTAGTGCAAAATATGACACTTGAAATCCAAATACATTCTCATTTTCTGTGGCAAAGCATTTAGATAAACCAAAAATTAGCCTTGGAAATAGAAAGCTAAGGAGAAATACTACTAATTTGTTCACTTTTCTTTTCCCCCTGCACACATTAAATATGGCTTGATGTTCAACTATGTTACCATACATCAACTGGTTCAACAGTTTTCACAGATCTACCTAGTTATTTCACTGGTTGCTTCCATTAAAGGACTGATTAGTAGACAATTCGTAGCTGGCCAATTTAGTCAAAAGCATCAAACTAGTTTATCCCCCACGGTTCTGTTATATCCTAAGATGTGTGCACAGAAGAGTCTGCAAAGGCAGCCAGCATGCACACCCCTGCTCCAGAGCTGTCCCTCACCCTGCTCAGACAGCCTCTAAATTCAGGCCCTCCCCAGGTCCCGTTGCTCAGCCAAGGGGACATTTTGCCAACTAATCTCTCCAAGTCAACTCTGGCAGAGAGGACTTTTTCCTTCCTTTAAACTGCAGCCTTTACAGACTTGCTTTTTATTTCTCTCAGGGAAACCCAACCCTACCTAAATGATAAAAAGTGGTAAAGTTTCCCCAAGCAGACTGTCTTCTGCACCTTGATTAGCCGAGCAAAATGTAGACATAAAAGGCAATTGCTTTTTTTTCCCCAGATGCTAAAAATGTCAGCCTTGATTTACCCCGACACTCCGACTGACTCACGGCAGACATAAATCCTTCATGCCCAGCGCAATCATTTGTTTGACCTGCTCAGCAGTGGAGACGGGGAAGCCTTCGCCTTTATCCTCCTGGTGCCAGCACCTCGATCCCAGTAACTTTTCCTTTGTCTATCCATGTGAGGAGCAAGCAGAGCGGAGTAAAGGCACAAAGGCACAGGATCGTTATATTTTTTCCGAAATACCATTCTTTGAGTCAGAAGGGAGGGGAAGAGGAGAATAAAATCTATTTTTATAGGATTATTTCCTCTCACCTGACCCATAACCTCATCTTGCCTCTGCTTCATCTTTGATTAGGAAAATGTAGAAAAACTTTCCACTTGGGAAGAGGCTGTCTCTCTGCTAAGGGAAAAACTTGATGCCTCTCTGCTGAGTACAGTACTAGGGTGGCACAGACAGCGGTCCTTGGATTGGGAGCCCTGGAGTTATGATAATTGCTATTGTTTGTGGATTGCCCAAACATAGCCAGGGGATGTGTCAGCTTGTGAGTGTGGCCTCTAGGAACTTGGCATGTGGAACACAATCCATTAAGCAAATGGGCACTGACTGGCTAACAGGGAAGACATAGGGTCTGACCTCACATCTGCCCCTGAAAGAGAGCAGATCTGGACCAATCATCTGTTTTTTTTATATTGAGGTGCTCAGATCTTTAAAGGAAGACCATGTAGGCCTGTCCCTTGCCTTTTCCTTCATAGATATCTTATATTTCCTAAATGTTCTGATCTCTCCTAAAGCAAAGAGAGTAGTGACTTAATAGAACTTGTCTGCTGTCCACGGCTGTGAGCCAGTGAGGTGGTCTTTCCCTTCCAAATTCTTAGGGTGTACAGAAGAGCCACCTTTGCCTCCCAGCAGGCAGAATGACATTCTGTCTCCTGCCCTTCACTTATAACTTTCCTCAAGGCCATAGTGGCCATGAGTCCTTGACTATTCCTCATTTCTCCTTTTATTCCTGCCCTATGCCAGTGAGATCTTTTAAATCAACTTTCCCTTTCATTGAGTTTCTAGTCCAGGATTTTCTTAATGGCAGAGACTGTATTCTGTGCCAGCACGTAGTAGGCATGTAATAATCAGTAAACAAAATGGACTCCTGTCTTCCTGAAGCCCCAGTCTTCCAGCCATTAGTCAAACCTCTCATCAGAAAGGCCATCTGTCTTTCCAGAGCCAGACACTTCACAAGTCTCCTTTGACACCTAGCCTCCTGCACATCCTAACTGCCCTCTGGCTCTTTCTCTGCCAACCTACAAAAGTAATTGTGAATTAAATTTAGCAGCCACTGGAGAAGGCCAAAAGCAGCCATCTACCTTTCCAGGACCCGGCAGGCCATCAGGCCTCCTCCTCTAGCGCAGTCTCAAGACTCGCAATTTCAAGACCAGTTACTCTAGTAGAGATGAAGAAAGATGAAGTTGAGAGTCTTTAACTGCAATCCAATCTCTCAGGTTGAGGTTACTCCTAGAAACCTTTTACCTAACCCTCACAGCTTTCTCCTGGCTCCAGCTGGTCAAGGGCACAGCAAAGTTGCCAAAGATCTACTCTCCCCTGATCACCTTTCCCTCAGTTGATGGTATCACAAAGCCCCCTGCCTGATGTGGAGTGGGAGGTAACCCTTCAGCAGCTATGTAAGCTGAAGCTCAAAATATACCTCCAACCAACTCCTTTCTGAAAATCCAAAAGGAAAAGAAAAAAATATCACCGGCGTTTTTGATGTTGTAGGAGCTGCGTGATATGCTCTGCTAGGCAGCCCCGGCTAGCCAGCCCCCGGCCTTGGAATCCATACATTATTTAACGGGAAGGAAAACATGCCCGAAATGAGCCGGAACAATTGCTTAAGGGAGGTGGGAATGGAGGAAAAATTGTGTATTTTTTTTTAATTTCTCTGACCGTGCCCCTTAGTTTTGTTTCTTACTTAGGATACAGCATTAATCATGCTAATATTTTACAGCTGGGCCTCACTCTTTAGTCATTACTTTAATCAAACCCATCAGCGAACGAAGGAACACGTTACCAGGTGGGAATAACTGCTACCGCTCGCTGTTAATTACTTTGCATTTTACAGCAATCAGCAGCAGGGGCTGAGATCATAATAAATTCATGACTTATGGGCCCATAAAATCATTACCGTAGGAAAATATGTTTTATCGGGGATTCGATGGGCCGCTGCTCAGACAGAGATTTCTTGAAGGAAATGACACCCATGAAATTAAACTGATCCTTGCAGTCAGCAGAAATGCAAATGCACAAAGAGCAAAATTGCGTTGTGGGAGAAAGGGGTTGGGAGACTGCTCGGGTGGAGGGTGAGGTGTGGCCAGTGGGGGCGGGACCGAGATGCGCCGCTGGGAAAGCTGGGAGGGGCTCCGGGAGACCGCAGAGAAGAGAGGCTCCGCGACTTGGATCTACAGGTCCGGGAGAGCAATCCTAGGCCCGTTCGTAGTCTCTAAACTCTCTCGCCCTTCTTTATTTCCACCAGCTTTTCTTCCTTGCCTTGGGCATTCCTAACAGGTGGCCTTCCGAAGCCTTGAGGATGGTGATTTTAAAGGCCAAAGGTCATGTCAACAAATCATCTCTAAGAGAGTCCAAGAGGGAGGGGGCCTCGCTCCGCGTCTTCTCCCCACCTTCAGCTGCCCCGATTGCCAGGCTGATGGATAGCTTCACTTTTTACCTGAGGTGGCCCTGCCCTGGCTTCTAACCCCCGCTGCCATCGCACAGCGCGGCTGTGTGGACCTTTGCGTCCTCAGAAGCCGTCTCTGACCTGTGGGAAATGCTCCCCAAGGAGGATAATGAACCTCTTGGTGGTGTTTTATTTCGGGGGGGTTGGGGGCTACCTTTAAATTTCTCCCAAGATGCACTGATGCCATTTGTTTTGAAGTAACTGTTTCCCTTTTCCTTTGCTTCTTCCAATTATGCCAGACAAGTAAAGACCCTTATTTAGTGTTATTTAAGCATGAAATTATAACAGATCCTTTTAAATGCTAAGAAACTAAAAATAAGTCCTTTTATCCAGTCGCACCAT
The DNA here is from genome assembly GCA_004027595.1 of Dinomys branickii. Taxonomy (NCBI): domain Eukaryota; kingdom Metazoa; phylum Chordata; class Mammalia; order Rodentia; family Dinomyidae; genus Dinomys; species Dinomys branickii. Next base: position 14,465 of record PVLD010016063.1, on the reverse strand, counting down.
GTCCAGATCTAGGAGCACATTCATTTCTGTAAATCAGACAAGATAAAATTCAAACAAAACCCAAGTGCTTCCGATGAAAGGTTTATTCACCCTTCGCACGATCATCAGCACTGTCATCGTCTTCCACGGTTTTGAAGGGTTAAGGAAGGGTGTTCTTTCCACTGGGGTGCACAGCACAGCCGAAAAGAGTCAGTGTCATGGGAAGGTCAGCAGGAGTTTGAGCCTCTCTTACCAGGAGCTGTGAGTCCTAAGGAATTGATTTAACTTCTTGGATCTGAATTATGAATCCTGTAAAACAGGAAACTGTACCTACCCTAAATAAAGAGTTCTAAGAGGAAATGATTTCACTGTGTATGTAGATCACAAACGAAACACAAGTCAGGTCTTCTGAAGAAACTGACCCATTTCTCCAAAATTTCCCACCACCCTACCCCAAGGTGAAGCCTCCAGCTTCCTGCAGGAAGCCAGGGATGCTGAGGAGCTGCCTAGCACAAGCTGGCCCATGGGAACCCTGCACAACAGCAGCCTGTTAACACGAGATGATGAATAAACAGTGCGGGGCGTTTGGCTCTACTCCCACCTGTCGGTGTGACTTTCAGGAATATGTACTGCACCCTTCAGCTATCAAGAGATCCTGAGCCTCACAAGAGTGATTCCTTCCTGAAGCAAGAGGCAGAGAGAGAAGCCACCAGCCTTACCGGGACCATGAGGCTGTGCTGCCCATTTTTCCTCATTATAGTTTATCTGTGCTGCATTCATTTTGGAAGTTATTGGTAATAAAGAGAAAGAGGGAAACCCCTGTCACCATTTGCCCCAGCCTGCTCTCTCTCCTAACCATGGATGGCTCAAGACATCACCTCACACTCCCCACCTGCTCCCCAGAGGCTGTGCTCCCAGCAGGATTCAACAAGGAGCCTGTTCTCTCCAAGCTATTAACTGCTTCCACTGCTAATAAAAGTAAAGCTGGACCTGCCCCCCCCGACCCAGTTCCTCACAGCCTCAGCCCAGTCCACTGACCCAGCACGAGGGCAAAAGAAAGAATTGAGAAGCTGTACAAAATTATTTTAAAGGGGGAAACCAAGAAATGCAGTAACCTGGAGAGCAGCGTTTCAATATGATTGTGAATCATAAGGGAATGAGTTAGGAGAATGCTGACCTTTAGGCACATTTGTGTCCTTAGGAAGTTGTATAAGCAAGCCCCTTACAATGGGTTAAAATAAAATAAGGTAAGTTGAAGGGTACATGTGTGTTCCCCTTTATATTTTAGGAGCCATATAAGAACGGCTGTGGTACAGTGGAAAGAAGAAATATACCACCATCAGCATAGTGATTTCAAATCCTGCCTATGTTGTGTATTAGTTTCCTGAACTTGGAAAGCCCTAACCCTCAGGGGACATCTGATTTACTGGGATTAGGCATCTACTTTTCCTGGTGGTTGTAAATGATAAAATGCTTAATATTAATAAAATCTCTGCAACAGTGTAAAGAGTCAACCAAAAGTCGTGGTTATTGCTCACTGAGCACACTGATGCTGAAGAGCTACTGTAGTGAATGTGAAGATGCTAACCTGAGACAAAACACCAGAACAGCTCGTGCTGTAAAGCCCAGCCATACACTGTCTCAGAACTCCAGCGTCTAGTAGAGTCCTTGGGCTACAAGTAGAAGACTCTTATTCTAGAAGACTTCCATTGAAAAGGAACTTACTCAAGTAGGTAACATGTGGATGGGTCACCTGACTTGGAACTCTAAGGGATTTTGAAAGAGGAAATGTTACCTCACCATTACAGTAGGAGTGAAGAGGAACCAAGTGAAAGAGAAATTAAAGTCCCATGTCTCCCATGTCTTCCCAGGTATGCTAGAAATATATCAATTCACTGGGCTACCATGAATTGCTTAGCCACAGTCCTTAAAAAATAGCACAGAGGCATTGTTCTTCCAATGTCATAGGCACGTGTCATTTTCTGGTTGCTATGTGCCATGTTACCATATAGGAGTTCGGTGAATACACTGATTCATACTAACTAGTTTACCAGAAAACCTTTCAGTTACTGACATTAGTTTTGGGATGACAACAAAGTAACTAGACTGGAAGTGGAGTGGGATGACTTCGGGCACCCACTGTGTGCCCAGTATTGTACTAGGCACTTTGCATAGCTTGTCACAGTTGACCCTAACAAGCTGTGCAGTGGCTATTGTTATTATTGCCTGGATAAGGAGACTGGAGCGCCACCTGCTTACTCAGGGCCCCCAGCTAGAGACTAAAGAAGGACTTTAAAGCTTCCTCACTCCAGGGAAATCTAAGGTGGGTAGGTGAATATGTGTCCTGGAAAGAAAGCCAAAATATCGCTTCGGACATCATTGTGCTAAAAAGTTATTTGTTGTTTGTCTGAAATTCAAATTTAACTGAGCATATTCTATTTCATCTGGCACTTTTATGTTTCAAAGTTAGGTTTTGTTTGCTTTTGACTGTATTTTTGGTTTTCATTTAACTGGCCTAAGCTTATTTGTTAAGTAGAGATGAATGCATTGTGCTTTAGTATACAAAGGCACTAATGTGCTAGTTCCCTGGGCTAATACTGTTGTTTTGCTGTTACTCAGAGGTTGAACTTGAGATCCAAACAAAGCCACACTAGCATCCCAATAAGAGGAAGAAGAAAGGAAAGAACAAAGCCACGCTCTTTTCCCAAAGCTCCATTTTGTGCTGCAAACTTTACATCCCAAACAATTATTGTTTTACGTTGCCATTCATCAAAACTTTAAAAAAGTGGCATTTGAGGTTCTGCCTTGCTTCATAAATAAGGTGGTGCTCTAAACCAAAGTATCTGCCAGGCACGGTAGCATACACTCTAAGCCCAGCGCTCTGAGAAGCTGAAGCAGGAAGATCTCAAGCTCTAGTCCACACTGGACAATTTATTGACTTAGTGAGACCCTAGCTCAAAATCAAAAATAAAAAAGGTGTGTGGCATGAGGGGACTTCTGGGAATGTAACTCAGTATGAAGGCTGTACATCCCCAGGACCACACACCAAAAAGTGTTTTTCAGCTCCAGACAAGATGATGGATGCGCGCAGACCACTATAATTCCCTCCTCCTAAATCAACCCTGAAATAAATGACAGAGGGGCACACAAAAATCATCAAATTCTAACTTGCAATATTGAAGTTAAAAAGAGCCCCTGAAGCAATATGATACTCGTGGCCTGGCGTGGGGGTGCCAGTGACAGGATTTACCTTGTGGCACCTGGCACTGTCCATTGCAAAGGGGACGTCATCACTCTTTTGAGCTCCCCAGGGCTGACTGACCAGTGTTTAACCATTGTCTCCTCATAAACACACCGTGAGAGCAGACACTATCCCCAATAAAGCCTGAGCTCATAGCCCAAACTCCTAAGTACCTAAAGAGTACAACTACCTCCATAGCAAAATAAACTGTGTGACGAAACATACAGGAAGCGTGGTGACCGGAACAGAAAGGCCAAGCATTTAGAACGAGTGTGACAAAGATTCTTCTGAAGAAGCATAGAAAAGTTAAAGAAATGGGGGAAGGCAATAGAAATAAAAAGTTAACAATTAGTTTCAAAAGACAGGGGAAATAACGGATGGATACAGCTGAAAAACAAATGAATAAGTCAAAACATCAGAAAACTGCAGGAAAGAACAGAGATGATGAACATAAAGACTGAATATACCGAGGAGAATAAGAGCAGAAAGGCCACCATTGCATCAGCGCAATCTCCAAAAGTACTGGAAAGGTGAGTGGATAAAAACATGGAGAGGAATTTCCCAGAATTATTAATTATTAATCTAACAGATCAGAAGAACTCAGAATATCCAACAAGAAATAAGAGGAAAATCTGCCCCTTGAACTACATGTAGAATTATAGGTATATCAGACACAAAAAATAATTTTTTAAGTCTTCTAGAGAGTAAAGAATTAGATTACTGTTCGGTTTCTCAATAGCACCGTCAGAAGCAGGAAGAAAATAAATTGATATTTGAAAGCATCAAAGAAATTTAAACCTAGAATCAAATATATCAAATTGTAATTTAAATTTGAATGCATCATAAAACATGATTAGACACAAAGTCCCTTCCTTAGACAGTTTACCAAACCAAGAGCCACAGTTAGGGCATATGTAGAGGGGTACTTAAATAGGATAAATAATTGCACTAGATACTGGCAAGTGATACTGAAATTAAACTTGATCAGGTGTTTAGTTTTTGTGTTTGTGTTCTTATTTTTAAAAAAAAAGATAAAAGAATTAAAATGGTCCAAATCTAAAATTCTAGGAAAAATCCACACAACTCGAGGTAGTGGCTGAGGTATGAGACTATGCCACTGTGTTTGTCTTGTTAGGAGAGAGATTGGTAGAGACAGATGTAAAAAGAATGGGAGGCTGGGCGTGGTGGCGCACGCCTGTAATCCTAGCACTTGGCAGGCTGAGGCAGGGGGATTGTTGCGAGTTTGAGACCAGTCTGGGCTACAAAGTGAGCTCAATGCCAGCCTGAACTGCATAGCGAGACCCTGTCTCAAAAAGACCAAAAAAAAGAGAGAGAGAGAGAGAGAGAGAGAGAGAGAGAGAGAGAGAGAGAGAGAGAGAGAGAGAGAAGCATGACAAAAGAAGGAAGAAAAGGAAGAAGGGAGAAGGAGGAAGAGAAAAAGCTTTTAAAAAATCAATAGAGTTCAGTAAATACAAGTATGGGTTTAAAAGCAACCACTAGAAAATCAAAATTAGAAGAATATCAAAATATCCAAGGAAAGTAGGAATGGAGAAAAAATAAAAGGAAAATACAAAAAATAAGTTCTAACAATAGTCATTAGAATATATATAAATTAATGAAATAATTAAAGTATCTTCTCTGATTTTCAATCCAACATATTGACTAAAATATACACACTTAAAAACACACAGATGTACTAGAAATAAAAGATAGAAAGGATACATTGATAAAGGCCAAAAGAAAGTTTAATGGTGACTTTAATTATCTAAACAAAATTCAGAGCTAAAAATACTGAAAAGAAACAAAGGATAAAATCAACTACTCATAAAAGAAGAAACAAGATGGTACAAGCAATACACATATATGCATCTCATCTAACACAGTCTCAAATACACAAAGCAACAGTGGTCTAAACTGTAAGAAGGAAACAGAATAATGAACAATTGTAATTGTGTTGAATTTATTAGAAACCAATATATAAAACAGAAGAAAATAGATATAAAGTGGCATCTGGCACCTGGCGCTAAAACCTAAGAAATATAAGCAGTAACATCTAGCAAACGTATATACATACACACACATACACACACACACACATACACACACTCTATCCCAATAAATAGAGGATATAGTCTTTAATTTAACCATCTCACAGAATAGACCACATGTATAGTAGATCACCAAAACAATCTCAACAAAGAACAGTATCAAACAGACTATGTTCTCCAACAGTGATCAAATAGACTTGGAAATTATCTACAAAGGCATAACATAAATAACACATTTGGAAATGAAATCACATTTTATTAAACAGTTCTTGGGTTAAACACGAAATAGAGGAAATTTAGAAACATTCATGACTGAATGATAATTAAAACACCACCTGTCAAAAATCTGTGGGACATTAGTGAAGTCGTGCCTAGAGAAAATTTATAGTTTTAAATAAATGATCAGGAAACATGAAAGTTAAAAACATATTAGCTAAGCGTGCAACTAAAGCAGTCAGAGAAAAGAGCCTTACAGCAAACACAAAGAAATGAAAAATAAATAAGAACAGAGAAACAATGAAATACAGAACATGCAAATACAGAACATGCAAAAACAGCTTAGCAAGTTAAAAGGTGCTTTGCTTCCTAATAAAAATGCATTTTGAGACCTTTGAAAAGATTCATCAAGAAAAAAAGAGAAAAACTAGCTACCCTCAGAAACATAGGAAGGGGAGCTTGAGAAGAGATGGGGAGGAAGGATTAAGAAATGAAACAGCTTAAAGTAACTATATTTGAAAACATGATAGGAGGAACAGGAACCTAACACAAAATGGAAACACCCAAGTTACTGATGTCTGTGGCTTACTGAAAGGAAAGTTAATGCTTAAAATTTTCTTTCTTCTTGACCAGTTTTGCATGCTTATATCTGGTAATCAGAATGACTTATTTGAAGACAACAATATGCAGTGTAAGAACCATTGTTGAATTCCTACCATCTTTATGGTGAAGCTCTGTATCGTTTCTAATTTTTTTATTCCTTGTTACTGTCTTTGATTGTTTGATTAATCTTCCATTCTTACATCTGGTGGACTGAGAAACTTCATTCAAGATAACAGTATGTAACGTAGCGACCATTGTTAATTCCTATCATTTTGTTTATTTATTTATTTATTTATTTTGGCAGTACTGGGGATTGAACTCAGGACCCTGCGCCTGCTAGGCAGGCACTTATTCCACTGAGCTATATCCCCAGCCCCCCTATCATTTTGTTTTGAGGTCATGTATCATTTTTGTTGTTTTTGTTTCTGTCTTCACTTTTGTTGTTTTGTTAGTTTTTTCTCTCTAGAAGAAAAAAAGGATTCGAAGAGTTTAAAGAGGAAAATCAATATGTTAAACAGCTACAAAGAACATGTAGTAACTTTCCTACCCCTAAATTAGGCAGAGTTCTGTAAAATTATAAGAAATGGTAAGTCCAATTTTAAATATGGTTTCCAAAAAAGTGAAAAAAGGTAGAAGCCCAGCCAGGTCATTTTATTTGTAAAGAATAATCTTGATTCTGAAATCAGATAAACACAATAGAAGAAAAAATTCTGAATTTATTTCATTTATTAATTTAGATGCAAAGATACTGGACAAAATAGTAGATAATAGAATCATCCTTGTGTGTGTGTGTGTGTGTGCACCATCAAATTCAAGTGATATTATCCAAGCATGCATAAAAAAATTCCACTAACATAATTTTGCACATTCAGGATAAAGAAAAATTATATAATAATTATATATAAGTTATTAAAATATTATATAGTAATATCAGTTGATTCAAGAAAAGCAATTGATGAAGTTTGAGACCTATAATAGATGATGCATTCTCCCATCACTACTTTTACACCTTACTGCAGGTCAATGTTACAAAGTCAACAAAAAGAGAAATAAGGATTGGAAGGCAATGTAATTATCTGAAAGAACCACCACAATTCCTACATGCAAGGTCAACCTAAACAAATTAAAACAATTTCTCCAATGCTACCGAAATCCAACATGAAAATCTCATTTTAAAAAGAAGAAAATACCAATCATTCTGTCAACAATCACAAAGTATCTAGAAGTTAGTATCTTAAAGGCACACATGACCAATATGATGAAAATCCAGAATTCTAATAAAGAACATAGAACAGGGTAATGCACACAAAATAAATAAAGAGCTTTCATGCTCTTGAATGAGATGATTTATAACCTAAATATGTTGATTAACTCCTAATTAATATTTAAATTAAGTAACTGAATCACAATTTTAAGTCAAATTTCCAAGAAACATGATAAACATACTCTAATGTAAATATATAGCAAAATGTCCTTATCAGTATATTAGTTGTCATTAACAGTAACAGAACTTGCCCTGTAAAGTGGTATTATAAGATAATAAGATTTTTTTCTAAATACCCTATGGCAGTATTATAAAAGTATTATGACAGTAGACCACAGGAAAAATCAGAGATCTATGATATTATGAATGTATAATACAGAATAAAGTAGTACTACAAATCAATGAGGAAAAATAATTATTTAATAATTTTGGCAAAAATTGACCTAGTGAAGAGAAATAAATGAATTCTAAGTAATACCACTTAGAAGAAATGTAGACTATCTTGGTGATACCGAGCTATTGTGTTTCCTAAATAAAATTTGTAAGTATTAATTCTAAAGCCCTAACTCAATGAATTTTGTGGCAACAAAGTTTGGCATTTCAGTGCATTGAACAATAATATGGACATTTTTAAATTAAAAGATTTTTTGCAAAATTATTGGGACAATTATTTTACTCACCTCCTGTTTAGTTTCACAAGTAAATCATTGGCAATTTTCTGAAACAATAAAAAGATACATCTTGTCAATGTTTAAAACTACAAATTAATATTCAGAGTGTAGGACTTCAAATTAATATCAAGGAGAGAGCAACTCCATTAGAAAAGTGGGCAACTAATATAAACAGTCAATTCCTAAAAGAGGAAATTCAAACCCTGAGAAGCATATTAAGAGACACTCAAACCCATCAGTCATCAGAAAAATGCAAATTAAAGCAACATTAAGACTTCATTCTATGCCAATTAAACTGGCATGAATTAGATAATTAGAAAAGGCCAAGTGTTGGGGCAGGGAATGTAGGCTGTACACTGGGATCCCTATGCATTGCTGACGGGAATATACACCAAGGCTGTTTGCAAGGACTGCAGTCTTACCCGATTTACACAACTACATGTACATTCCTTGTGACTAGCAAAAGTGCTCCTAGGTTACGTATCTCAAAGAAATTTTCATTCACAGTAAGGACTATTTGTAGCCGAGGAGAACAGGAGTTCCTGCACTTGGGCAGGTATGAAAACCAGGAGGCTAGTACACAGGGGCCTGAAGTTGGTCACAATCACTGGGAATGACTGAGCAAAGTGAGAAAAATGCAACTGTATGGTGTTGTGCAGCAGGTGACACAACAGGTGGGGATGTGCACACACCAACGTGAAGAGATTTTCCGACATAATTAGTTCTGAAAAAAATCAGAAACATGATGAAACACAGAATGCACTGCCTTCCAAAACTAAAACTACAACCACACAAAACAGAAATGTATTTCACGAGACTATATATATATTTAAAAGCAGATAATTACTTTATGGGAAGGGAACAATGGAGGTTGGATAAGGGGATAAAATAATGTAAGACTCTCCCTTTCAGAGTCATGATAAAATTGTCCTTGAACTAAAGGCATATGAGAACATCTACACTTTCCTCCTGAAGGAAAGAAAGAAGGAAAAGATTTTCAGAAATTGATATTGGAATCTGTCTTCCTCATTACTGTCAGATATTTAAACTAGGAGTTGGCAAACTGTTTTTTGTTTGTTTTTTTTTTTTGAGACAGGCTCGCCAGGTTATCCTCAAACTTTTGGCAAACTTCCTGCCTCAGCCTCCTGAATGCTGAGATTACAGGCGTGTTTTACCACACCCAGATGGAAAACTTTTTCTGCAAAGAGCCAGGTAATAAAGTAATTTAAGTTTTGCAAGCCAAAGTCCACTTGGTCATTATAACAGGAACAATATGTACAGAATAAGCACCTCTGTGTTTCAATTCAACTTTATTTACCAAGCAGGCAGTGGGCCAGGTTTGGCCAACAGACTATTGTGTGCTGAGTAGACCAAAGATCACTTCGAGGAAGTGCCTTAAGGAACTCATTGTTACACAGACTGTGTTTACAGATCTAAAAATACGGTCATACAGTCTGAAAAATGCAAGTGTACTTTTGTGAACAATGCAACAGAATAACAAACCAGAGCGCTGTTACACAACCCTCAGGTTTATAATGTCCCAGACTCCGGGCATGAAGAGATGGGGGGAGGGTGGTGGTATGATTTAAACTCTCCTAGTACTTTAAATTGCTTCTTCCTGGGAGCTACTAAATCCATTAGAGAGGTAGGAACTGGTCAGTGTTCTGGGTTATATTAATAGACTTTTTATATAAGCAAGAAATGACAGATACCAGGATTCCATATTACAGCCTTATAATCCTATAAATGTCCTTTTCTTCTTCTGGGAAGTGTGCCTGACCAAAACATATGAAGCAGTGTGAAAGGCTAGTAAAAGGGAATAGTTAAATGTCAGCAGAAAAAAAGGCTCGTTTCTTAAAAAAAAATAAAATAAAATCATTTGCACAGCTCTTTGAGCCGCCAGACTGAAACTTTCGCAGTCTAAAGTTCATCCAGAAAATCCTTTTGCAAAATATTTGCTGAATCACTGTAAGGTAGGAATGGTAAGGGATTAAGGCGTGTTCAGTTTCTACTCCCCGACACCTATCTTCCCTAAACTGATTACTGTGCCCAGAAGCTTAATCCCTGGGTCTGAGGCCCTGATTCCAAAATCAACATTGCCCTCCCCTCTCCACCGTGCACTAAAATGTTACTGAAATATCTCACTTCTCACACAAATTGAGCTCAATGGGTAAAATACAAAGGTCCTTCACACAAACACGCTAACCCCCCAATACCTCCAGTAGACCCCAATTGTCCGTTACTCGTTTTAGATCCACCAGACCCTTGCACTATGCGGTTTCAAACACAACACAGGTCTCTGCTGATAGAACCGAAACCCCACACAGAACCAGACTAGACCTTCTAACACGAGAGAAGTCTTTATTTGGGGGAGTGGGCGGAATAGCAGGCTATGTAGCGGACCAAGGTAGCCCCTGAGGTGAGCAAAGCATGGGCCTTTAAGCTCTTTTTCGGGGAGGATAGGGGGAGGAGGGGCGTCCAGGCCAGAGCAACCCGAGTGGGGGCGAGTTGCCCGGGTCAGAACGACCTGAGCAAAGAGAATAAAGGAGGGGGTAGCTTTTGTGGCAGAGGGGAACTGAAGTGGAACAGGTGAGGGAAGGAGAGAAATATTAAGAGAAAGTTTTCCCACAAGGGGGGCTGGCTGCCTTGTGACTTATCATTGGTCCTCTGGGTAGTCTGCTACCCCCCTGTGCCATTCCCCCAATAAAGACTTCTTTCGTGTCCGAAGGTCTGGTCTGGTTCCGTGTGGGGTCTCGGTTTCTATCATTTGGTGCCGAAACACCCCTCCGGACCAGGGACCCCTCCCCAGGTCCACGACCAACCACCTCTGAAGCGGACCACGAACCTCGGACCTGCTACATTGCTGACCTCTCCATCCCAAACCTCACCTGCCTCAAATCACCATCCAGCTCAGCCAGTGAGACTCAGGGAAGAAACAACCGGATGGCAACGACCTAACTGGGCACATTCGTGTGTGCCTGCGATGGAGCGGGGAGGAGGAGGTGGCAAGTTTGAGCTTAACGTGGGAACTTTAGGGACTTAGTGAGACCCTATGCAAAAATTTTTTAAAAAGCAGAAGGAGAGACCGGGGTCCTGGGGATGCAGCTCAGTGTAAAGGCCCTGGGTTCAATGCCCAGGACTCACCCCACACCCCCCCATACACACAAAGAAAAAAAAAAAGGAGGGAAATGAGCCCGGGCTGCGGCAGTCTGGGGAGAGTCAGAGCTTCCAGGAAAAAAAATCCAACAAGGAGGAGACGTCCTGCAGGGACACATGGCATAATGACTTTATTTTAACAATAACAAATTTATATTTAGGTGATGAAATTTGTAAAGTGTTAAGGTCTTTCTTTACCAGCTGCTTACTAACTTTTCTTTTTATCTGCTTTTCTCAGCAGAAATTTCCCCACCATAAGAATAAATGGTATAATCATATTATTTGCCTTTCAAGTATTTTTAAAATAAAAGGATTTTTAACTTTCTTAAACTGTCATTCCATCAAGACTTATAGCTTCATCTGGGCCCCGGATCCACACTGATTTTTATCCTATGTGGAACATACCTGAATCTTAATATAAAACGTGTCTTCTCTATGTTGAATATCTTTTATTGTTTGAAATATTATCTTTCATAAAACTCTTTAAAGTAACTATAATGTATAATGGAGTCTACATTCAAATATGCCCAGGACTGAGTTGGATTAAACAACTACAAGCCCAATTTTTCCATCCTGCCACTTGTCTTAAACTCTGCCTTCCTGGAACAGGAGTCATTCATAAGCGTGTGGGTGTTTGTGCGTGTGTAAGAGTATGAGGACTACGATTCGGCCTCTCCCATCCATGGCCTTGGCTGCCACGCACTGTGACCACCTCCTGACTGTCTGTGTAAGCAGAAGATGGAAAAGTGCAGGAGAAAGTATATTAGTCACTTTTCTTATCCCTGGGACCAAATGCCTCACACACCCACAATTTAAAGTATGAGGCTTATTGTGACTCATAGGTACAGTCCATGGGCTGCTGACTCCAACAAATGTGCCCTGGTGGAATGACCTGGGAGGAGGAAAGCTCCTCACATCAGGGCAGCTAGGAAGGAGCGAGAAAAGGGAGAAGCCAGGGAAGGAAGTAAAACCCTCCAGGTCATGCCCCCAATTGCCCACATTCCCCTGATTAAAGCTTGTAAGAGCAAGTCCACTATAGCATCCCCAAAGTCCAATCCTCCCCCCAAAGTCCCACCTGTGAGTGTATGAGACTCTTGGAGGACATCTAGATATAAACCAGAACAGAAGCCAAGAGATCGGACCACTGGAGGCATGGAACAGAGACCGAGCATGAGAATCACATGTGCTATCAATCAAGTAGTACTGATTCTTCTCCCTTTGAGCATACAGTAGAGTGGTATGTCCTCATTCTACTGTTAAATGAGGATGGTGGGACTAGTTATGGGCCATGTGTCACTTCTAGAACACAGGAACAAATTTTCAGAGAGACCTTCAAACCTCTCTTTTCCCTCTGGCACAGTGCCAGACACCATTCACATGGCGGCCAATATGTGGGCAAGGACACGGGGAGCTTCCCTACCAACTAGTGATGAACGAGTGACTTGAACAAGAATGTTTTTCTTCGTTGTTTTAAGTTCCTACGATTTAACAGGCTTTTGCTACCACAACATCACTTAATGCTTAACTGTTACATTAGAGAGAGCACAGTGGTTTTTTCCATCCCTCCAACATAACTCCATCATTCCCCAAGCCAAATGTGGGAGCTCAAAGAGTACTTTTAGAGACTTAAGATGTCAGAAAAAAAAATCACAGAATTCTTTCTCTTTCCCTGTTAAATATCTACCTGGTAACACATGTGATGTATTTTTGATCAAGTGAAAAAAAATGAGAGGGAGGCAGTAAGACAGAGAAAAGAGTAAAATAATAGTTCAGTTAGCTAAACATTCACTGTTTGTCATACCAAGAATGTAAGAGATTCCTATGGGTCAGAAGAAAAAATTTTGAACCTTACTCAAGCTAATTCCACCAAAGCACAGATCAACGAAACTGCAAAAGCAATGTCCAGGTCATGGGAAATGTGGCGCCAGCCTTCCCTTCGTAAAGGCTCCCTCAATTTTTGTAAGTGACTCCTGGGGACCCTGGCCTTACCACACACTTTCGTTGGCAGAGCAGGGTGGTAAGCAACAGCCGAATTTGAGATCATTCTCAATTAGTTAATCTCTATCCCTCTTTCCAACATGCTTGAGAATAAAAGGAATGCAAGAGGGAGGAAGAGGGAAGGGATTCTGCCCTTTCTTTCCTCACCATAGATTCCTCTAGCTATACTCAACCCTAGATACATAATTAAAAATTAAATAAGTCTGGGTATAGTGATGCACACTTGTAATCCTAGCACTTGGGAGGCTGAGGCAGGAGTATCACCCTGAGTTCACGCTGGACTCCATAGTGAGTTCAAGGCCAGCCTGACCTCCACAGCAAGAACTTGTCTCAAAAAAAAATTAATTCATTAAATAAATTAAATAAGAACATTGGACTTTAAATAATTGAAGTGGCCAAAAAACTATGTGAAAATATCCATGACACCATTATAAAAGAGGAAAGTTATTTTGACCAAATGTAGCTAAAGGCAGTGATCAGAGAAAGAAAAATTGTTTCACGCTTCTACTGCACTGAGTTCGGAATGTTCACAAAAATAGTTACATATCTAACTAAAAGTAATGATTAATTTTTTCTGAAGCAATCTGGAATTCATACATCCAAATGAGTGTTGTCATTCAAAGTAATCTCCAGGCCTGCACTGTTCATCTAGTTACACTTCCATTGCTCAGAACATTTTTTGGAGCTGCCTTCAGAGTCAGTTTATGAGCCGCAAAGTAAGATACCTCTTTATGGCCACAGCTCAGCCTTCCTTGGTTACTGCCCTGTTTGTACTCCTCTCTTCTGACTTGACTCAACCTAACTCCACACTCCTCCCTCCCATTCTACCAATAAGGTGAGTGGGTTTCATGCAGAGAATTTCTTAAGAGCCCCATGTGTGTATTGAGGGAAGGAAAGGCTGGGAAGGTGAGGACAGGAAGTTTTATGAAGAACAGCCATTGAGATGCTGCCCACTAAACAGCAATAAATTGCTAAGGGTCATCCAGCAATAAAGGCCACTGCTGGGTGCCCCTTACACAAATGAGCCCCAGAATTGGACCCCTCGGAGTTTAAAAAGTATTTGGTATTATAAAACAAACTCACTACATTTTATGTATGTATGTATGTATAGAGGAATATATATGAATATACATATGTGCAGGAGGGCTAACATGGTTCTACTATTGTATTATATCACTTAATGCTAAGCAATAATCGATGACAGGATATTAGATTAATAGTGTATATCTGTATGTGTTAGCCTGAACACACACTTCGAAGATATCAATATGTAAAGCAGCAACAAGCGG
>PVLD010016062.1:0-46350 GCA_004027595.1 Dinomys branickii | reverse complement strand
ACACTTCGAAGATATCAATATGCAAAGCAGCAACTATTGGTGGTTTTTGTTGTTGTTGTTGTTGTTGTTGTTGTTTGCCTGTTTTGTTTTTTGTCTTTGGATTTTTGGTTTTTGTGTTTTTTCTGTTGTTGAGAGGATTAATTGTCTGACTAAATTTGCATGTCTGTATATGGGTTCATATATTTACACTTCGAAGATACCAATGGATAAAGTAATAACCACTGTTGAGACCATGTCACCTTGTCTATAGATTAGTTGTGATTGTACTATTTTTTATGCTAATTGGTGTCTGTTTGTTAATATGTTTTTGTACTTTTATATTTTTTTAAATAAAAGAAAAAACCATACATGATCTCAAAGGGAGGAAGTTCACAATTTCGCCTGCCATGAGGCAGCTATCCTGCATTCACTACAAACTCAAGCATTCCTTCTTCAGAGGCTCAAAAACCCCAGCATTGCTTGAGAGCCCAACACCAATTTTCCTCTAGAAATCAAGGCAAACTCTCAGCAGTGAACTCTTATCATAATCAAAACACATGTTGCCTTATGCCAAAATACATTGGCAAACAGTCCCACTTTAGAAGAGAGCTGTAGAGGAACAGAGAAAAGCAGACCAAAGCAAGACAAGCCCAGCAGGGTGCACGGTGTTTGTTGTCACTCCGTGTCAAACACGCAGGACACGGGGTAAAATGGGAGTCCAGAGGGCCGGGTAGTCCCACTACTATGCCCGTCTCAGTTGTGCCCCAATGCCTATCGCTTGAGTTAGCTCCAGTCATTGGCCGTGGCAAATCCTAGGCAGATATTCTATATTCCTGAGTCTCTGAATCCTGGGGTCTCAATGGCACTTTTGCTTCATTTGTAACAACTTCAAGGACTGTCCCCTTCAAGTTCCTTGTGTAGCCTCCCAGACCCCTGTTTGAAATTTGCAAATAACTCAGATTGGACCCCACAACTCCTTTGAGATAGGGTCTCAATGTGCAGTTCAGGCTGGCCTTGAATTTATAGTGATCCTCCTGCCTCAGCCTCCCAAGTGCTGTGATTACAGGCATGCACCACAATGCCTGGCTCTCACTTTCACATTCTTGAGCCTGTTTTGATAAAATCTTACTGATTCTTCAGATGTCTTCAAGATATGTTTTTTCTGTCCTCCAACAAAGTATTTAATTTCATTTTAATGTTGCCAATCAAACTATTGCTATGCTTTTGGTTCAAATTTGCATATGTTTCCTTTTGGGCCAAAATTTAAGATTTTCTAATTATAGTCTAAATTTTGCTCCTGATTGTCACTAATTTGGCCAAAATCATCCAGCAGAACTCATGCCATAGCCCGAACTTTGGACTGTCTTCAATTTTACTTTGCTAAACGAATTCAACTAGTGCATTTAAATTGAGTCTCAAACAAAGTCTTAGGTTATGGAAAAAATGTACCCTTTTCAAAAAAATGTAACATGCAGGCCATTTAACCCAACTCCCAGCAGAGTTTTCATCCCCAATGGAAACTTTTGTGGCCTGGTCTTTAGTGTCTGTTGTCACATTAGCATTCTCTGCTTCTAAAGTTTGGTCAGAGTCACCTATTCAATTTCTTTTTTTTTTTTTTTTTTTGGTACTGGGAATTGAACTCGTGACTTTGCCCTTGCTAGGTAAGCACCATGCTGCTGCGCTATATCCCTGGCCCCCCTTATTTATTTATTTATTTATTTATTTATTTATTTTTGGTACTGGGAATTGAACTCATGACCTCATGGGTTGCCAGGCAAGTGCTTATGCTGCTGAGCTATATCCCTGGTGCTATTCAATTTCTATTTACAGCATTTTTTGGCTTTTCTGCTGGCATCTCCAAACCATTCCAATTTCCTCTCACATATTAATTCCAAAAGTTTATGTATCACATGATTGTATGTAATCACAGCACGGACCCCACTCTTGGTAACAATTTCTGTGTACTCCAACTTTCCCGTTGCTTGAACAAATACCTAATATTCACAGTTTCAAACATTTTAGCTCCAGGTTTCAAAGCATTTCATCTATGGTCAGTTGACTCCAAACTAGAAACACCATGGACAGAGGGCACAAGGGACACAATTCTTACTTCCTTATAGCAGGGAAGGAAATAATGGAAGAGGAAAAGTGGAAAAGGCCAAGAGCCAGGAACCAGCTGAAGACTCCCAGACCGTGCCTCCGTGATTCACTTGGACAGACACAGATGTGTGCTGAAAAGGCAATAATTTATTTCCCCTAGTTCTTAATGTTTTGACATCTCAAAGTCACTGGCAGAGTCTGTCTGGGAAGGTCCTGTTTCCTCATAGGCTGTGCCCTCTTCCTGTATTCTGACATGGTGAACATGGGAAATGAGCTCTTTAGAGTGTATAATAAAGTCAGAGGCCCCACTCATGAGGGCTCTACTCAAGTGACCTGATCAACTTCCCTCCTAATTCTGTCAGTTTTGGGGTTAGTATTTGAATATCTGAATTTTAAATATTGAGGTAAGAGCATTCAGTGTATTTTACCCACCTTAGTTATCTTATTATCATCTGGAAATATAAGCATCATTTGTTTAATTCCCCAAACTAAAAATCTACAACAGCAACATACATATCTAATGTTCTTTTAACTTGTACATCAAAAATAATACTAAGTTAAGTGTGTGTGTGTGTGTGTGTGTGTGTGTGTGTGTGTGTGTATTTCTTACTCCGTTATGTTTTGGGGGCTGAGGATGTAGCTCGGTGGCACAAGTGCCTGCTTGGCAAGTGCAAGGTCCTGAGTTCAACTCCCTGTACAAAAAAAAAAAAATCTCTTACCTCCTTTTCCTTTTTTTACTGTGGTCCTTTTATTTATTTGCCATATCAGCTTTGGAAGAAGTTACATTTAACCTATAAAAATAGGTCCAATTTTATTATAATTTACTCTATAGCTTTCACAATAGGTCCATGCCTACTTTCCTGTATGCCTACAATTTTCTGCTCTCACAAGCAGAGACATCTTGTTTTTCTCTCCCAATATCGTGCTGTCCCTTCCTCACTGAGAAGTAACTTTTCCTTCTCCGATGGTGGAACATTTTCCCCCAGACCCAGGCTATTATTTCCATCCTTAGCGAGCCTTTCTTTCTCCAACTTTGTCATCTATTGATCACAATTAAAATATCTTAAATCCTAAGTAAAATTGAGTCTTGATTCATAAATAAACTAAATCCAGATAACATTATAAATTCTCTTAAGGAACTCAAGGTACTTTACAAAAATAATTAAATCCATAATGAGATAAGTCTGTGGCAGAGAAGCAAATGCCATCCATGAAATCAGAAAATGTAGCTGTAAAACATGCCTTTCTCACTCATCCTGAAGGGAAACAATATGCATAGATTTTATAAAAGTTTTTGAGAGAAAATGACCATTTCTCTTTCTCTTTAATATTCCAAGAGAGTCGCTAGTTTTTACATGTTGTAAGAAAGTCGTGCAACACTCAGCTGTGTCCATATACCATAGCCAGGACAGGGACTGTGGATCTGGAAAATAAAACAAAACAAAGCAAAATAAAACAAAACAAGACAAAAACTCTATAAACCACAGGTGTCAATATGTCCTCCAAAATTTCACTGCAATATAAGATATCCAATATGTGGCAATTCAGTTTAGTAACATATCATAAGCAAAACTTATAACAATTGACAACTGTTAGATTAGATAAATTGGCAAATCCACTTCAGAAAGACATTTAAAGGTCTATTATCCAACTCTCACATTGCTAAGACACAATAACCAACACACACAACTGAAAGGAAGAAAATTTACTCTTGTTCACAGTCTCAATGAGTTCATTTTTGTATTTTAAATTTATTTCTCTGAGGTACCAAAGTGAAGATAACAATATATAATACAACAACCATTGTTAATTTCCTATCACCTTGTCTAAAATCCAGAGGGTTCATTTGAAGGCTTCAAAGCAGAAATGGCCTGGTGAGACAGTACCGTGAAGGAAAGTTGCTCATGCTGCGGAAGTCAAGAAACAAAGAGAAAAGAACCTGGGACAAGAATGTGCCCTTCCAGGGCACACCCCAGTGACACCTCTTCCGTAATTGCCTGTGAAAGCACAGTTTGCCAAGAAACCAACAGCAGACTACTCCACCGAGAAGAATACGTTGTCAGGAACCAACTATCTTCTGAAAGCCTTACCTATGAATGTTTGAGATTTGGGTGGACATTGGATTTCTAAATCATGAAGTTCTGCCCTTGGCTCCCAAAATATTTGAATTCATCTCATTACACAAAATGTATTTTTTTAAAAAAAGTGTATTTAGTCTTTCTGTAAGAATCACAGAATTCTTAGCAGTTACAGATATCCAAAGTCTTCTAGATTTAAGGCAAATTCTTAACTCTGAGCACTGTAATCAAAATGTAAATTCAACATATCCAAAATAAGTGCCACAAGATAAATATTCTCATGCTTTAAAAAAAGGAAAGAGGAATAGAGGAAATCAGACCATAGCAACATAAACTCAGCAGAGCAGTTTTTACATCCTGAAGCTCCATGTCCAGAACTGGAGGCAGACTAGGGAGAAATCTGAACTCCAAATGGCTTGGGTTGCCACACCCGCATGGCCTTGCTGTTCATATCTCCCAGGCATTGTTTTTGGGATATCTTTACTTACCATTAGTCATTTTCCTCGGCAGGCATTCCACATGTTTGGACTCTCCAATATCCTAGGGTCTCAAATGAGATTTTACCTTCACTCTCACAGCTTCATATTGTTCTGTCAGGCACACACTGCTTGGCTTTCCAAGCCTTCTGTTGAAATATGTGTAGAAATTTTCATGACTTCATAATTCTTACATTCTATATGCCTATGAAACCAGCAAGTATGGATGAGTCTAACGTTGACCACCAGCTCAATCTGAAGCCAAGTCCCTTTGAATCATGGCTACAGAGGCCACTAAGTGTGTGGATGGCTAAGTATTATGAAACATATCCAAGAGTACCACTTTTCTAGATGGTTCTATTGGATCACAGTGCACAGGTGTTCTCTTAAATGAATGCTTTATATTTTCACAAACTTGATCCTGAAAAGGGTGGATATTTCTGTTTCCTGATCCATCTCTGAGACATCCTTTCTGTTGCAAAATTGTTGGCTTCTGTACTGGGGATCTTTCAAGCAATCAAGCTCTCCTGCTCCCAAATTTATATGTGAGTCTTTTCTTGCCACCACCAAAGTGTTTCAAGTTATTCAGCTTTGCTATTGGTGCTTATTTTCATAGCAAGTTTTGCTGAAAGCTCCAGCAGTACTGATAACATTGACTAAACACTGGATTATCTTAAAATTTCCTCTGCCAAATTAATTATTCTACTACCATTAACTTTATTCTCCAGAAAATCCTCAGAATGTGGGCCAAATGTGGATAATTATTTATTTTTTTGCTACAGTAAAACACTGGTAGCCTGTATTTCAACTGCCGATAGGATTTTGTTCCCAAATGAAACCTCTTGAGCCTGGTCTTGCCCATACTCCTGTTAGCCTTCTTGTCTGACAAGAACAGCACATCAAATGCTTCCTACAGCACTCTGGAGATTCTTTAGCCCTAAGTCCTAACTTTTCCAAACAAGTCCCAAAGGCTTCCAAAGCATGGGTCAGGTTCAGTAATAGCAATGCCCCCCTTCTATGGTACCGGTTTTCTGTATTAGTTTTCTGTATGTGTCTCCTGCCGCTGAGACACAATATCCAACCCCTGCAACTTAGAGGAAGGGAAGTTCATTTTGGCTAATACTTTAATTGAGTTCAGTCCATGATTATGCAGGCTGCAACGAGGAAATGACTTGGTGAAAGTACACAGCAGAGGAAAGCAGCTCATACCATGGTGGACACAAAACACAGAGAGAAGGGAAAGGAACCTCCTTCTGGGTCCCCTCCAGAGTGTTGCAGCCCTTCCACCTAGGTCCCATCTCTCAAAACTCCATCATCTATGAATTCTACTCATGGGTGTAGTGCCTCTGTGATCCAATCCCCTCTTATAAGTCCTAGCTCTGAGTACTTTTAGGGGACAGTTTATGTCTAAACCATGGCAAAATTCTTGTACATCAGACATTCCAATGAAGTTTATTAGTAACTACTAAAACAAGTTTTGCTCTAAGTACAATTATGTTTCCTCCTAAAATTGAGAAAATTTAAAAGCCTATAAAGATGAATTCCAATGAAACAAAGGTGGCATTAAATACTTCTAAGTTGCACCAGATATGGTGTTGCACCCCTGTAATCCCAGCACTGGGGAGATAGGTAGGTGGATTGTTGCAAGTTCAAGACCTGACTGGGCTACCAAGTGAGCTCAAGGCCGGCCTGAACTACATAGCGAGACCTTGTTTCAAACAATAAAAAAGGTTTAAATTTACAAAAGAAAAATTGGAAAACTTAAACTCAGTGCCTCATACTGTAGGGTTCAGAGGTCAAACCCTTCATATCAAAGTCTGTAGAGATATCTTCACCTAGAGACACAATGGAGATTTGCTGACCAAGAGCAAAAGTTATTGTTACCATAAATGCTTGGGAAAGCAGAAATGGCAATTTCAGCAAGTTTTTCCTGGCTGTGTGTGAGGAACAAGTAAAGGTTAAACTTTGCTGGTTTAACCTTTATGAATCATACCATATTCTCATAGTTACATAGCCTCATTAAATTATGGGATTTCATCAGAAGATTTTAGATTAATTTTTCTTTCTCATACATTCCCACTGTGACTGTAGTGTAATATCAAAAATTACAGCAGAAGGAAGTACAGAATATAGACGATCTCTGAGGAAGGAGTACTTAAGTAAGTCCAGGGGCAAAGTGAGGCCAAATGAAAAATAGTGGAGTTATCTGAATTATTTTGCACCTGAAGCAATATGAAATTTTAAAGGGAGCCTGAATCCTAGCCATATTAACATAGAATCTTACACTAAAGAGCTCTTTAGTTTAGATTGACCAAAGTGAGTCTCTTTCAAAAAGAATAAAAAATTATAAGACATGCAGAAAGGCAACGGAAAAATTCTAAAGAGGTAAAGGAAATTAGATAAAGACATCACACCTGTTGAATTATCATAGAAGTAATTTTAATAACAATGGTTAACATGGTGTCTTAGCTACTTTTCTGATTGCTGAGACAAATTCCTTACACCTAAAATTAAAGGAAAAAAGGTACATTCCAGCTCATAGTTCGTAAAGGTTTCAGTCAACAGTCCCCCGGCCCTGAGGCAGAGTGGCGTGGCAGAGGGGTGGCACAGAGGAGAAGCAGTCCATGGTAAAGCAGGGCAAGCAGCAGGCCACCAGCAGTAAGCAGCAGCATAGACAATAGCAGCAGCAGCAGCAGCAGCAGCAGCAGGAGCAGCTTTTTGTGAGCCTTTCATGTGACACTACCTTATTCAGCCTTTTATGTGACACTACCACACACCTTAGTAAGCTGATGAGGAAATCATTTCTTCCATGTTTATTTTGTTTTGTTAAATTACACATTCACACTGACAAAGCTTAAGGCTATAGAATGGATGAACATGGAAACATCATATTGGAATGATCTACAGCACTGAGACATAGTCTCTCTCTCTCTCTCTCTCTCTCTCTCTCTCTCTCTCTCCATCTCTGAATGCAAGGCCTTACACGTCCAGGACATTCACTCTACTACTGAGCCACATTAGTCCATCAGACATTATAAACATGTCTAAAGAGATTATACCATTTCTTCACAGAGATATTTTTCTGTAACTAAGAACATATACATTTTACTAAGGGAGATAGAGGAGTAATTTGGTAGCCAAAAGATATAATACAATATTTATTTTGGCTTGTGTTGGTTAAAGAAAATAAGTATTGCATGTGTAGTCATTATTTCAGTGTCTTTACTGGAAATATTTCACACAAGCAGTGAGTTACAAGTTGAGCATTCTTCATGTTATTTAATGTTGTCAATGCATTTTGCTCACAACAATTTATTAAAATTATATATTTATATTTTAGGTAAAACAGTCATATTGTATCGAGGTTATAAATGAAAATTGCACTACTTTTAAGTACACTGTATTTTATTTATAAGAATTTGAAAGCTAGGAGTAATAAATACTGTGTTTGATGCATGACCCTCAAATTATGGCAGTATAAGGGAAGTGAGTCTTATCTAGGGAAATTGTATGGAATTGAAGAAAAGGAAAGAACAGATACTAGTATTGTTTACAGAAAAAAACAATTTTATCCATTATTTATGGCAATATGAGTTTTCTGTCATCAAAATATATAAGAAATAAAACTGATCTAGCCAACATTAGTAAAAGAAAACAATGGCAAAATATAAGGTCAGGAGCAGGGTAAACTTTTGGTTTCAGTTCTTGAAAACTAAAAGGTGGAAGTCATCACAACTATGTTTACTAAAAAGTACTGCATAATCTGAACATTGACAACTTTTCTTAAACCCATCAAAGACAAAAGTGCAGGGAAAACCAGACTCTGAAGTCTACAGAGAATTGTGGGTTTAGAAAGACACAGTCAAGATACAATTGCTTAGAATAGGAACTGGGGGAACCATACACTGGTAGGATTAAGAAAAGGGTAATTTTAATAAAATTCTGACAGTTAAATGAAATAAAGAAATTCTTTTAAACAAAACTACCAAAACATAGATGAGATACAACTGAATAAGATAACATATCTGTCTTGGTTACTTTTCTTTCATTGCTGAGACAAAATACCGAACACTCAAAATGAAGGAAGGAAAGGTTTATCTAGCTTACAGTGTGTGGAGGTTTCAGTCCATACTTGGCTGGTTCTGAGGCAGAGTGGCACATGGTGGAGGGCAAACTGTTCACGGCAGCAGAGCACAGCAAAACAACCAGCAAAAGGGAGGAATGGCTGCAAGCAGCCTCCTTTTCTCCTCTACACTGTAAAAAGCCTACCCCCACCCAGGCGTCGTGAACCTCTCACACAATTTCCATGCCCTCCTCTTCCACAGGCTCAGGATGTTTACAAAGTAGGCACCCCAGCTTCTTCCTGAGTCACTCAGCTAAACCTCTAGATTCCCCAAGTTGACACAGTGTATCAAAAATAACCATATCTTTAGAAGAAAAAGTGCCAAATTTTATTGGTGATATTGATTTCATTGGTGAATTTCACCAAATTCATAGGGAAAAAATTGATACCAGTTACCTACAACTTGTTACAGAACGTGCAAGCAGTACAGATATTTTATAACTTTTCATATAATGTCAACATTTTCCTAATCTCAAAACTACATAAAAATCAATGAAAATTAAAAGCGTAGGAATAATAACTTCCATACACACATGTACGCTTTTGACAAAATAATGAAGTTTAGCCACGTATAAAAGCATTACAAGTTGCAATCAATTATTTCAAGTACACAAGGCTGGCTCAACATTTAAAAATCAATCAATGTTTGCCATATCAATAAACAGACAGAGTGAGAGAGAAGCTCATATCAATTACTTGAGAAAAAGTAATAAAACTCAACAAAAAATCAAAATAAAGACAATCAGCAAACTATACATAAAGGAGAAATCTTCAATTTAAAAAATATTTTCAATTTTAAAAATATGTACAAAAGATGTTGCACTAACATCGTGCTTAATGGTCAAGAGTAAACTCAGAAACAAAGTGAGAGGGTGTTCTCACTCTACTCCCATTCAATATCCTACTGAGCATTCTCACTGCTATAAAAAGACAAGAGAAGTAAATGTAAGTATATATTAACATGAATTTTCATATGTATGTTTATGAGAATAAAAAATATTCATAGGCGTATCTATATGTGAATATTATATTTGGGAATGTGGGTAAATATATTTATTCTACCAGGCCTCAGGTAAATCATATTTCAGTAGTTGACAAACAGTACACAGTTACTGTTTTTCATATAATATGCTATTAAAAAGAACCAGAATATCTTGGGCAAATGGTTGATTTTAGAACTGTAGCAGGAAATTGTGAGTGTAGTATCAGAAGGGAACTATACAGGGGAAACATATCAAATGAGACAAACTAAAAATAAAAAAATAAAACAGAAAAAGACAGGTAATATTGATGAAAGTATGTAAAAGGAGTTACAAGCCAAACAAAACTAGTTCCAAGAGCCAATCTGGAATAATTTGATGAACAAAGCAAAGAAATAAATTGATCCTTCACTATGCACAGGTCAAACATAAATTATGCATCTCCTCTACAACAATCTGTATTTATTACAGAAAAAAAGCATTGGGGTGCAGTCACCATCAATATTCAAAAATCAAGTTAATTGCAGATAATTTTATCATGATGTGATAACAATAGCACTGCATTTTTCTAACCTTCTTTCCACAGATTCATTGCTTCAGGCTAATTATGGGAAAAACACTATAGAAAATCAAACACTGGAACACCTTACAAAATGTATGATTAGTAGTCAAAACAATCGAGGTCATCATAAACAGAGAAAAGTATAAGAAACTATAGAAACAGACTACAAGGTACTGTGAGCTCTTCACGACACAGTACCAGAACAACAGAAATGTATTGTCTCTGGTTCCAGAGGCTACGAGTCCTAAATGAGGGTGTCAATAGGGGTTGGTTCTTCTGAAGGCTATAAGAAAATGCCTGTTACATTTTAACAACAACTCTGGACGTTTTTCTCCTCATCTTTGATTCTCTTTGGTTTGTAGAAACATTCCCCTTCATCTCTGCTTTCATCTCCCAGTGATGTTGTCATTGTGTACTGGCCTCCACATGCCCTCTTTTATGAAAACACCAGTAAGTCCTGAAGCTATCATTATCCAAGTTGTTAATTTGCACAGATGCTAATAGGCTTCACGTTACTAGCATTCAGTTTTGAACAAATTGAGGAATTAGCTCACATGTCAACCAGATATTGTCAGAGTCTCTGCTGGAGGGTGCTCACCATATAGTGTGATACCGTTCAGTAGGACATTGCAGTCAGGGACTTTCTATATGTTTTTGTGTTCTTTTATGCTTCACATTGTATATTTTGGTATGTATAAGACTAACTTTGTTGGATTGGAATGGATCCAATCCATAAACGTTCTTCCAGAATGGAGTTTTTTCACAAATCAGGGGCTTACTGTGTTGAATTTGAGTCTACCCTAATCATTTCACTTTAACGTCATTACCTCGGTAACTATTTTATTTTTCAATTAAGTCACATTCCAGTGCACTGGGATTTAGATAGAACTCCAATATGTGTATTTTTTAGGAAACAAAATTCAACATCCTTCACAAAACTAAGGCTACATTACATATTATAATTAAAGATATATATTAAAAGATATTAAGGATATACTGATTAAGGACATATATTAAGGATATAATTAAGAACACATATTAAATTATTAATTATTCTAGATGTGATCCCAAAATGTAAAACGAACATTAGGCAAAACCCAGGGAAGTAGCTACAAAATGTGGACTTTAATTATTTGGAATGTTATAATACTGGTCTGCTAGCTCTAAGAAGTATACTACGCTATTGTGAAATATTGATCATAGAGAAAACGTGGAATATATAGAAATTCTGTACTCTTTTCAGCTATTCTTTACACTTAAGCCTCTCCTAAAAATAAGGTACAAAGTTGTCCCTAGGTATATGTGGTCTGTAGGGGATTCTTTCTTCCTCACCTCAGTGAACAAGAAATACGCAGATGTTCAAATCCTTTATCTAAAATAGAATAGTGTTTACATTTAATCTGTGTGCATTCATCTATATTCAGATCATCCCTAGCTTACTTTTACTACATGATATTCAAAGGGTAAGTGCTATGTAATTCTACTGCCTAGGAAACCATGACAAGAAAAATAGTCCACATAGGTACAATAGTAAGTTTTTTTTTTCTAATATTTTAGAACTGCAGTTTGATCAATCCATAGCTGTGGAGGTCAACTATATGAATATATGCAAAATAGATGTACAATATTGAATAAACTCAACTTTTCTTATTTCAAATTTCACATATCAAGTTGATACTAGATATAAATACAGAAATTATAAACAAATCACAGCGTTCCATGTTTAGCAGGACTGTTACGCATTCACTTAAAATTCTTGGCTTTAAACACTGATGGCTAAAATAATATCCATGGTTTTACTGAGATTAAATTTTTAGAAATTCTGTTTACATTTCTCAATTAGTGGTGTCTAAAAATGTGGCAGGAATCAAATTAGAACAGACTTTCTATATGTTACCCATCATTGAAGACAGTTAATATGAGGAATCATAATTTGGATCTTAAAGATAACACTTTTTGTTTCTGATGCACT
This sequence comes from Dinomys branickii, assembly GCA_004027595.1. NCBI lineage: Eukaryota > Metazoa > Chordata > Mammalia > Rodentia > Dinomyidae > Dinomys > Dinomys branickii. The sequence goes on along the minus strand of PVLD010016062.1, from coordinate 34,080 downwards.
GAAAATAATGTTTACAACCTCTCAAGAAAGCTATTATTATTTAAGAGAGCTAACTCTAATATTATTTTTAAATAAAGAAAATTAGAGAAGTGTATCAAAAGTATTAAAATTTGAAAGGTTTTAATGAGGGCAAAAGTCGTATATAAACTCTTTAAGGCAGAAAATGAATTCAATAAAGATTAGATACAATTATGAGAGAGCCATCATTCTCATTTTCTGAATGAGAAGACTGAAATTGTCTCTAAATTTAACTGGAATTTTAATATGTGTCTGCTTAGATTTTATATTTGAATGCTAATGAAACTATAGCTTTCAATAATTCTTCTTAAGTAAAAAGCATATATCAAGTGATGGGGAAATATTCATCTGCACAAAGTTTTTATAATAAAAAATAAAATAATTAAAAACATAAAACTGAACACTTCATGTAAATGATACTAGTTTTTTAGTAGCTACTCTACTGACAAATTATACCATGAACAGAAGATAATTTTTAATGTTATGTTTAAAATTGACTAAGAAATTGGGGAAGAAAATATCTTTTGACTCATGTCAGAATGGCTAAATTGTAGAGTTTATCTGTTGAACAGAAGTGCTTTCATAGATCAATGTCAATAGAATGATTATGGTTATTGACAGACCCCCAGAAATCATCATTTCATAATTTCATTTGAGGACAAAAGAGCCACAGATTTTTAAGACAACATGTCTGAACAGCCAAAATGATGGCGCCTACCCTCACCCAGGCAACACAATTTAGTATGATTTTCTATTGCTCCTTTGTAATTAACAAAAATGCTTTTTCAGTTTTCCTACCTCTACCTAAAAGTTTATTACAAACAGATTTTTAAAAGTATTTGAGCCATAGGTACAATGAGTAAGAAGGGTCTATTATAGCTTGTATCTTGCCATACCTTCAAAGAGTCATGTGGTCATAAGTGGGTTTTTTAGTTGTGGATGGATCTAGAATATGTGATGCTGGGATTAAGAACGTGATGCTGAGATTAATGGCGCAATGCTAGTACTAAAGGCACAGTGTAAGAGACAGAAAGAGGGCTGCAGCCCCTGCTTGCTACTTGCTGCTTCTTCACTACCTCCCTGCTTTGCTGCCTTCAGCTTGCCCTGCTTCTCCATGGACTGTTTCTGCTGTGCAGTGCCCCTTTTCCATGTGCCTCCCTGCCTTAGAGCCAGCAAAATATGGACCGTTACCTCTACGAACTGTGAACTGAAATAAACCTTTCCTCCTTTAACACTGGATTTTGGGAATTTGTCTCAACAACAAGAAAATTAACTAAGATGCGGTCTAAGAGAAAAATTTCTCAAATAATATGCCTAAATATCCATCAATTGAATGGATAAAGATAACAGAAAATACAGAAGATGATGATGTATAGATAGGTGGTACACACACGAACAGATAGATAACCAGACTTAAAAGAAGGAAATCCTGTCACACAAGGCGCGTAAACCTGAGGGACATTATGTTCAGTGCTATAAGGCTGGAAGGAAAGAAAAATATTGACTGTCCTCACTTCAGTATGGAATCTAAGAAGTGTCATGTTTATAGAAAGAGAGATAATAGTAATTACCAGAGATAAAGGGTTAGCAGAGGTCTAAACAGAACATACATGTATTAGTTGTAACTAATATTAAAGTTTAGTGTATTTGAAAATTTCTGGAAGTAGATTATAAATGTTTTAAACACAAAAAAAGTAATGTGGAACAATGGATATGAATGAGCTTGATTGAACCATTTCATAGTATGTGCTTATGAGACATTAGACCATGTCCCATAAACGCATGTAGTTATTATTCATTGAGAAATGGTAAAAATAATCTCCTCCTCAGTCTTTTAGCTTGTCTCTGTCATAGATTCTTCCAATACCCAGGAGCAACACTTTTACAATTTTGCCAATAACTTTTGTCACATTTTTCGTTAAAAGTTAACCTTCTGTGAATCACTTCCATACAGATGATTCCAACTATTTTTGTCCCCAAAAAGTAATAAGGAGCAAAGTTTTGAGCCACACTATAAGTAATGCTGAAACTTCAGAGCATAGTATCTTTTAAAACCATCTGAAGATGTATTGGAAAAGGATTGTGACTGTTCCTTACAAAATGAAATTGCATCAGTGGTCTAGGGCAGCATTCTACCTGTAAATATCTCCATAGTGTTAAGATCCTTTGCATTTACATATCGTTGATACAAGTCATGAACAGGAGTATCCATTTATTTTTGTAGGTTTTGGTAAGTTGAACAATTCTACTTCAGATAAGATGTACATGTCTATTTTCTTACAATATGATATTCATTTAAGGAATAAGTTCTATTATCTTGTATACTTGTTCACAAGAAAAATAATTCAGGTACTAAACTCATTGTCTCTAGCAGCTGACAATAATTAGAATAGTGTCTAGAATATGTAAATTATTCAGATAAAAATAAATTCTGTAGGTAAGTTATTAAACTTCTGGCAACAAACTGAGTGATACAGTTGTGGGGGGGCTTGTGCGTGATGTCTGGGCTCAAACTACAAGCCTCATTCTTGCATAATGCTGGTTTCCTCAAGAATGTTAGATGAGTACTGGGCCGTGAAGTATATTTCAGGGCAGAAATATACGTTTAAAAGTATACTGTAACACAATTTCAAAATGACTAATAAAATTGAATGATTGGATTTTGTGAGGCTATTTCAGGTTTACAACCTTCAGTAAATTTCTTTAAGTGTTTTGCCCTCTTTGATGGTAATTATTTGACAATAATAATAATAGATATTAGAAAGGGAAAATCTCAAAGGAAGGAACAACTTGGTTGAGGGAAAGGAGAAAAAAAAGAAGGGAATATACTGTACTGCTGATGTCTAATGCTTACTTGAGAGAAACAGTTAATGCTTAATTTTTGACCAGATTTGCATGCTTATATCGGGTAACCTGAAAAACTAATTTGAAAACAACAATATACAATGTTACAACCCCTGGTGAATTCCTACTGTCTTCCCTAGTGAGACTCTGTATCATTTCCTAAGTTTTATTTTGTTTTTGTTTTTTATTTTCTTTAATGGTTTGATCAAATTTATATTCTTACATCTGGTAACTTGAGCAACATCATTGAAGATAACAAAATGTAATGTAACAGCCACTGTTAATTCTTATCCTTTGTTCTGAACCCCTGTATCATTTTTATTGTTTTTCCTTTGGTTTGCTTTGTCTATGTGGTTGGTATTTTGTTATTGTTCTTTTTTTATTATTCTCTTTAAAATAAAAAGAAACTAGATATTTCACTGTTCACTTTAAATAGAAATAGTAGCAAGAATATTTGGAAAGCATGTGAATATTTGTAATGCACTTTTTATGTGTTACAACCTTTAAATCTTTTTTAATTAGAAAAGAATTTGGATGGAGGAAATATTTAGGAACTTGTTTGGGTCAACTATGTGTGATATGTTGACTTTCAAATCAGTTTATGCATTTGAACATCAGAAGTTTCCTTTTATGAGTACATGAATTGATCTATTATAATAGTTCTATGTAACTTGAGAATACTTGACATAATTCAATAGGTTTTCTATTATATATGTTAATCTATCCTTTTCCATTTTTGAAAACAAAATGAGAAAAATTATAATGAACTTTAATCAAAGATTATCATCTTTGAATCTCCAATATTGTGTAAAGAATTGTAAACCTCACATACATGAGATTTCCATGAGGCTTAATTAAATATTGAAGTTATAAAGAACCTCAATAAAAAATTCAGTAGGAATACCACACCTGTGGCTTTAAGAGGATCTAACATGTATATCTTTTATAATCAAGGTCAATAGAAGGGGACAAGAAGCTGAACTCCTGTGTTTTCCCAGGATATGGGCTGTCTGCTTTGGACTTTGGTTTTGTCTTCTCAGTTCAAGTCTGCACAAAACAACAGAGTTCAAGTTAAGCCTTCATGAATTTGAGAAGGAGTTTGATAAGCATAATCAAGTTGCTTTAAAAGATGTTACTTAGTAATGACATAATCATTTTCTTATTAGATAAGATTTAGTCATTTCTTCCTAGGTTTCAAAACAGCCCTGAGTATGTGTCCACTAACTGTGCTATGAGAAAACTACAAAAGTTCTTTCCTTAAATTGATTACAACATAATTTGCAGACTGTTATGGTTGATACATTGTGTCAACTTGATAAATTCAGAGGAAGCCAGGGTGCTTACCTTGTATACATCCTGAGCCTGTGGAAGAGGAGGGCCTGGAGATTGTGTGAGAGCTACACGCCCCCTTGGTGGGGGTAGGGTGTTTACAACGTAAGGGAAGGAAAGAGGCTGCTTGCTGCCATTCCTCCCATTTGCTGGTTGCTTTTGCTGTGCTCTGCTGCCATGAACAGTTTTCCCTCTGCCATGTGTCACTCTGCCTCTGAGCCAGGCAAGTAGGTACTGAAACCTCCACAAACTGTAAGCTAAATAAACCTTTACTTCCTTCATTTTGGGTGTTGTGTATTTTGTCTCAGCAACAAGAGAAAAGTAACCCAAGACACAGACAATTAACAATCCTTGTCACATGTAAATGTTTTAGTGACACTAAACATAATGTCTTTTCACTTGGTTGATTCATAAAGAACCTTAGAGCTTTCTTCATACTTCTTAATTTTCATTGCATATTATATTGAAATCAAACTTTCTGTACTTTTAGTTCCAAGAAAATTATGTACATGTACATGTATATTGATACATATATGCATATGCACATACGTATCGTATAGGTCTTGACAACAGGACAGGAAACCCTTCCTTCAACTTTGTTAATGTATTTCATAAACTTTTAATTCCTATCAATCAAACTTTTAAGACTATGACTAGTTTCAGTAAAATATACTGAAATCAGCTTTGATACACATGAATATCTAAGTGTTCAACTCTCATGAATTAAGCTCATACTACATTTACTTTACATTTGCAATATCAAATCAAAATGTAGGCTGAAATACATACCAAAATAATTAATGCAAGTTATTAATACTGATATTATATACACTTAAACCGACAGTGAATTATATCTCATAAATCAATACCTGCTTACATTATTTGTTAGGCTTAATTTATACGTTTTCCTATACCTACTCAATAACACAGGAGGATATAGTACTCTCAAGACTATATTTCTAACACAGAGACATGCAATGCTCTTGAGACATAAAATTTGCGATCTCTATATTCACCGAGCCTCGCTGCAAGATGGGCTAATACAGTGAGTACTTCTCTGCTAGACTCCTATTCCTTTCTTTGGCTGTATTAGCACCTGATCAGCCATCAGAACAGAGCAATCTTCTTCAGTTCTGTCCTCTGCCTCTGTTCCAAGCTATGTTGTGCAGAGCAAATTAAGGATGTAACGTATCCGTCTGTGCTTGGTGTTTGGGTCACAAACTTTCATTTTAAACAAATAATAAGCTAAAATGTTCCACATCATATTTCTTTCTAGAGAAGATTCTGTTACACTGAGATGGTTTAGCTTATAGTATTTGCTTACAAAGTAATTATGGCTAATTTCACCACTAGCCTTTCCATTTATGGGGAAAAAATCACAAAATACAGCAGACTTTATGAAGATATCTGCTGCTGTGTCAAACAGGCAAATAAACCTGTGTTTCTCTTCAGCAATAGGACGTGGAGTAATTATACCATGTGCCGATAGATACTGTACTAACCATCAAAATAAAAATATTTTTTCAAATCAGAAAGTTTCAAACTTCACTCTTGTTCTCAGTTTCTGTTTTTTAAGGATCACAGGGAAATTTGAAAAGCATGACACTGAAAAAAATTACAGGCTAACTTTTTCTCTGTGATATACCAAATGCTCAAGACTCATTTCTATACCAACTATCACTTTAATACCATATCTTTTACTCTTTCAAACAGGTTATTGATTTTTCATGGTTTCATCTCTCAATCAAAGCTGAACATGAAAACATGTTTGTTGACTTGAGCCTTGATGTAAAATCTAGTTTAACTCTTTTTCTAGTAATATATTTGTCAGTGGCATAGTAATTTTCCTGTCACTGAAACTGGTGGATCTCCTAAATGCTTTGCTCACTAGCGTATAAAATTATTGTTTTCTTCAACTTGATTGTTCAAGCCCACAAATGCTAATTTAAAAAAGAAAAAAAAAATGTCTCCAGTAAATGCATTATATTCCACTGAGTTGAAACGAATTCTTCTGCTATGGTGGTTCTTACAAAATGTTTGTAACTAAGACTAGAAAGAAGTTATATCTCTGAGCTGCTTTAACTCCTGGCACTGCCTATGCAGAACCCAAAGGGGAGATAATCCCGGAGCTGGTGTCCGAGAGGGGTATGCAATTATCTGTATTTTTACACATTTAATAGAGATACTAAAGTGGTGCCTGGAACTGGGTAGGAGGGAACGATTTTTGTCTAGAAGTTCTTTTAAACGTGCAGTTTTCATCACCTTAATTGTACTTCCTTATCTGCGCTTTAGATGACACTATTCAAAGAAAGAGAAACTTAAGATGAAGCAAATCCATTCCTGAAACTGCTCAATGAGACCAGATTAGCTCATCAAGCTCCATGGAATTTTACACTCAGGATTATTTTCTTTAATGACAATTCATAAGACATAGTACTTTGTTTATACTTTTGAAGTGTTTAAGTGAATGTCTTTTAAATTTTAAAATAATATTGTTTGGTAAAACGGATGAGTTTCATTTAATAATTTTAATATTTTTTCTTACATTTCTATTTTTATATTCAAGTTCCAGTATAGAAACACGAAAATTAACAATGAGCTCCTAAGAAATAGAAAAAGAAAACTCTGCTTCCTCATTCAATTTTAATTTTCTCGGTTTTATGTAATACGATAAAACAAAGTGAAGCTTTCTTACACCACCCCTGTTAGTTTGCTTTGCCAAACAACCATTTGATGCTATATATTTCCCCATAGTCTTGTTTCCTTCCCCTTTTCCCTTTATTTCCAAGATCTTAGCTGTAGGCAAGAATTTTCCTTCACACTTGGAGTTCCAATAGTAGTTCTGTGAGACCTCTGCTACCACATTTTTGATTGGGCTACAAAACGGAGCAGTTGGTGACCCAGCTCATTTCCAGCCAGAAGGACATTAGCTGTGATAAGGCTGCCACCCTCACACACTTCAGTCAGGTTAGCAATTAGCTTCTTGGTAATTGGGTCACTGGTATAGTGAGTTTCAAGTTTCTTTGTCAATTTACATATTCATACAATCTCTCCTTCCCTCTGATTTATAACTCTTTTATGTATATTCACATGGCAGTCTTTCAATTTACAAGTGAATGGCCATCTAAAAAAGTTTGATTTATCTGAGTTAGCTCACATTTACATGAATGTTTAAGATTTCTAGTTTAAGGAGATTGATTAATATGATTCTTGTTTTCATACATTTATGAAGATAAGGTATATTTCATATGTAAGTAGAACTCATATATATCCTTAATTCTATAATAAATTAGATTATTCTGCTGCACTTTAATTTCTCAAATATATATATGTGATATATATCTATGATATATAAATCGTTTTTTTGTATATTGCCTGGAAATTTTAAAAGCAGCTCTAGAACTTTCTGTAACAAAGTATCAATTTAAGAAGTGTCTACAATATTCTTTGACATGGTTCACATGTTTTCATTCTTAAACTTTCTGAAACTTTTTGAAGCAGTAATTTATTTTCCTAGCTGCTAGGGTATCCAAGTATGCAAAAGTAAAGGCACTCTACTTCTATAAGTTTTAAATTCTTCCTCAAAAACAGACAGGATAAATTTGCACAGATGAGTGGATTATTACATGAATTTACATATGTAACTATGTAATATTTTATGGGTTATATATTTGTTGTACATATTGCTGTCTAATAAATACTCCCCAAAGCTAGTAGTTTAAAATATAAATTTTTACAATCAGAAACCTGTCAATATTTCTGTAATCCCATTTAGGACCTGTTCTGAGGTTGCAGTCAAGATGTCAACTAAATCTGTTGTTACCTAAAAGCTTAATGAGGATGAAGAATCTATATCCAGCTCGTTTATATGGATGTTGCTTAAGTTGATCACTCTGCCAGTTTCTACGTGGGCCTGCCCAGAGTCTAGCAATGAGCCCCTCCAACAGTGAACGAGCTTAGAAAGAAGAGCTGTGAGGACAGCAGAGAAAACCTGCATTCTAGGACTCGGCCTTCCAGTCACACATGATCACTGCAACTTTGTTTCATTATTTAGAAGCTGGGATCAAAGCGTAGCCAACCCACTGGAAGAGGTTTACAGGAGTAAGTGAATATTAGGAGGCAAGATCATTGGGAGTCATCATGGAGACTGAACAGCTTTACACTCCAGCTGTTCATACATTTCAAGTGTACTTCAGGTACTGCACTTATAGAAGACAAGAGAAAAAAACTAAATACATGGAGTTACATATTTGTTATAAAATTAATGGTTATGGGACTACATAATATCGAATTAATTATAATGACTAATATGCAATTGCATAGCATTAAATTATTGTGGACTGATCAGGCCCGCAATTCCCCAAATCGTCAGACCAACAAAAGAAAAACTAGTGATTAAATAAAGAGACAAGTGGTCTGATTTTAGGGATCCAGCAGGATCAAAACCCTCTGGCAGAATTCGAGAGTCTCTGGGGGCAGAGACAAAGAGCATGTCTGGGCAGCCTGCATTTATTTGGTTTTCAAACAAAGACTGCCGTTACTGAAGAAAACCCCAGAATGGAGCAGGACCTTGGGAATCAGTTCAAAGACTTCCCCAAGTAGTGAATTATGCTAGTTAGGAGACTATCTTATCTCCAGGCTGACATTCACAGAAGGAATGAGATGCCTGCAGTTGCAGTCTCTGTTTAGTTAATTGGGGTTGGAGCCAGGCATCCTCAGCTGTGGCTTTATCTTGTCCTTTGAGGTGACATGGCCTCACAGGCCACTACAGGCCTCAGCCAGGACCACTGACTCATAGAGGTTCACTCACTATGAATCCGCTGCCCATCTCCAGACAAGCGGCCTAGGATCGGCACAGACTCACAAACACAGAAAGCCAATTGTTAAATTTTAAATCTTACTCAGAGCTACTTCCTAATAGTCTCTATGATTAAATTATGTAAATAAATAATCATTATGATATTAAACTTACATGTAGCATTAAGTATAAAATCATACTTAAGTTAAAATTAATATGTTAAATATTTTAATTATGTCCTATTAATAATTGAGTATGAATAATTGGAAAATTTTGATTGGTGATTTTTCTGGTAAATATTATGCATATTATATTCTTTTATCATTGTATCTATATTGTAATTACATACTAAACACAATACTTGGCCATCATATTAGTAACTAAATAATTCAATGAAGTGATATAATAAACACTATATGAAAAGAAGTTTTCCTTTCTTGTGCTGACACTTTAAATACACAATAAGAAAAAAACATAATATATTTGTGACAGCAATAAACATGATACTCAAAACACATAATTATATCAGTAAGGTTTGTAATGAAAACTTAATGAAACCATGTAAATATCTTGTCACAGCTATTTAACTGTTACTGTAATAAAACTATTCAAAAATTCACGTTTGAACTCTATTATAAAATATAGAATATATCATAAAATATATTCTTAATTTGATTTTTTTAACCATCTGTGTTAACTATTTCCTCACCGTTGGGACAGAAATTCCCAACAACCACAAATTTTTGGTTTGTTTGTTTTTGCTTTTGGTTTTGCTTCGCTTTTGAGACAGGATCTCGCTATGCAATTCAGACTTAGCCTTGAACTCACTTTGTAGCACAGGCTAGACTCGAACCCAAGGCAATTTTCCTGCCTCAGCCTTCTGCATGCTGGGATTACAGGCATGTACCACCATGCCTGGCTACAGCCACAAATTGTAGGAGAGATTTATTTGGGCTCATTCTGGCAGATAAAGTTTGGCTGCTTCCAGGACGGGAACGGCAAGGCCGTGAGGCGCGGTAGAGGAGAACTGCTCATATCATGGTTGCTACGAAGAAGAGTCAGAAGAAGGGAGCTGGGGCAGGGGGTGACACCCATTCAGTGAGCTCCTGTGCACCTCCCCTGACACAGCCTCGCCTCCTAACAGCAAGCCCGCTATGTCCCCATGGTCCAGTCCTCTTCCAAAGCCTGGCTGTGAGTTCATGAGCCTGCTCTGGGACAACAAGACCTACAAAACACATCATCTAAAACTACAGGTTAAACTGTGCTCCTAGTACAGCCCATTGTTCAACCAATAATAGATTAACATTCAAGAAAGATTAGACCTATCCTGACAGTGCTCATGTTTTTCTTATCATTCTTCTCTAATATTTTATGACAATTTTTTATATAGCAACATCCTGTTTTGTTTGGTATGTAAGTAATCTAGAGATGATTTAAAGTACACAGGAAGGTGTGCATAAGTAATATGCAAATAGTATGCTACCTTGAAGAATTTGAGCATCCTCGGCCTTTCGTATCTATGAGAGACCTGGAACAAAACCCTTTGCATATGGAATGATGACCAAACATAGTCACCAAATGCTTCAAATGCAAAACAAAGTGAAACAATAACAAAAAACAAAACAACAGTTTTGAAGATTTGTAGCAGCTATGAAAACTGTTTGCGGTTGTGAGACAGACAAGAAGCAACAGACTCTCCGCATTTACTCAGGCTAGCTGTAGGGTGGCATGGATTGGACAATGTCTTCCACACCCCTTTTCCCAGCCTCCCTTTGCTCCTACTCATCCTCTATCTGGGATGATATGCACCGGTGTTGTCCTTGGTTATTTAGTAAGCACGCCCCTCCAGGGCATTCTCATAGGAGGTGCAACTTGGCTATCAGCTGTGCCACCCCTCCCCAGTTCCTAGATACTGCTGCTGCGTCTTTTATGGGGAGGGGCTTTGACCACTTCTTGTATCACCAACCTTCCCAACCTCAGTAAACGCTGATGAACACAACTAGCCAACCCAAGGTTTCCTCGCCTTTGGCCCCACCATTTTTCTTGGCGGCATGATAACTGTCAATCAAACGGCTGGTGTCTGCTGACCTTTCCTCGAATCACCACTGGGATCACTGCAGCTGGTTTATAGTACCTATCCACTTGGACCAATTTTCAGGCCTTTTTTGGGCCAATTTCAGGCCTGCAGCTTCTGTGGAAACCGTACCCCCCACACATACTTCTTCAGTTAGTGTAGGAGGGCTCACTCTGGTGTTTTTTTTTTTTTTAAATTTAATTTAATTTATAGGTATAGTTTAGTCACATTCATCATAGGGAATTTGTACTTGTACATGATATACCTCTGGTGTTCTGACACCACTGTTCTGCTGCATGCATCCTGTTAATATACAGCCTGAGTCTGGTGGTCCGGTGAATTAGCTCAGGATTTATTTCTTGGAGAATACTGTTGCAGGAGATGGCTCTCCCAGACAATACACTTCACTCTGTTAGTTTCCCAGCTAATAGTTCCAATTCCAGTTCCTGTTATCTTTGTTTTTTAAAAATAGCTGGTCACTGTGATGCCTATCATAGGAACCAATCCCTGATTGACAAACCATTCTGCCTCTGCACTTCTTGCTTGCTTATCCCGTATAAGCCCTAAACCACCATGTGGCGTAGGGCGTGATATTTTGGGAATCATCCCAACCAGTGCCAGTTGATGTAAAATAAACCTGTTTCCTAATTCTGGGTGTTGTTTTGGTGTCTCTGCTTGCCATTGCATCTGGTGTGCCAGTTGGGAAGACTGACCATGCTGACCTCCTTCTCCACCAGTCATCGCCCTCACAGATGGAGCAAGGACTTCTCCAGGTTCCAACGGGAAGATGTGCACTCAAGAATTCTTGAGTCCTTTCAGAGATCTGGAAGAGGATTCCTGGCACCCCACTTGAGGAGGTCACGTTGGATATCAAAAGGGAGAAGGATACAGTCTGTCTGTCTGTCTATCTGCCTACCTGCCTGATTCAGGTAATATCCTCAGGGACACCCCAGTTTGTCTGTCTTTCAGTCCTTCTAAGCTCAAAAGAAGGAGAAATTGATCATATCTCATTAGTCAGGGCCCCGCTTGAAGGAAGGGGTGGAATATTTAACCTCTGATTGTCTCTTGATTGAATTTGTGAATGAACTGAATGGATAGTGTAAGCAGAAGCTGTTCCATCGGTGCACCAAGACTGGGAAGCACTGGTCACAGCTGCTGATTGGGCTCTTCCCTGTGGTTCCATGGTGACCAACACATGGCATAACAGAGAGGCCTCATACCCTCCTTAGCTAAGTCAAGCCTAAGTCACTGTGAGGGCCACAGAAGGCAAACATCTGAATGGCCTCTCTCTCTGAGGGGTCCCCACCCTTTTTCTGTTGCACCATCATTCAAGGATACACAACACGCATGTAGGAAGTCAGAGATGGAAACTAGTAAAAATCCACAGTCCCTGACTGTAAGAACAAGGTCTTTTATGGAGTTAACAATGAAACCAAACTGATCCATGCATTTCACCCTCTGGCTACGATTTGTAAGATTTATAGACCTTTTCCATCTGCAAGACTCAAAGAAACCTGGCTATCCAGGCCCACCGGAATTTGAGCCTCTCCTAGCTTTGTTGGACCTAGATGGGTAGGACGGACTGAGCCCTATCAGATTTGTCCCCCGAGAGCCTGTTGTCATTGCAAAAGTTGGGAGCAAACCTATGACTTTCCTGGCAGACAATGGAACAGAATTCTCTGCCTTCAAAAGTCCCCTCTGTCAAAAAGATACCGTCATTTCTGCAGTTAGGGCTCCTGCCTCTCACTCCTTTTGCCAGACATGAACTTGCAAACTGGGAAGGCATCTCACCAAACAAAAGTTTCTGTCATCAAGCTACTCAGCCTCCCTCTTGTTTAACCTTACTACACTTTCCATGAGAGGAAAGATGCCTGCATCAGCCTGACACAGATAACTACAATCCTGAAATTCTGAAAATGTTCTTCCCAGAGGTATGAGCCAAGCCTCACCTGTAGGCCTGGCCATCAACCATGCCTCCACTCTGTGACCCCCTCTTGCTATCAGATGTCATGAAAAGCACAAACAGCATCCAGCCACACATCACCCTGATAGACTGTCTTGAACAAGATCTCCATGACATCAATAACACAGCCATCACTTTACATTCTTTGATTCCCAAACCACACACCCTTTTTGCCTCAAGTGTTTGGGAACTCTCCCACTATTTTCAGGGAGGCCCTATCAACAGATTTGGCCAAGTTCCCACCAACTTCTCTCAAGATCTCTGAACTGCCAATGCTACTACTATTGTCCTCCATATGTGTTGCCTCAGTCTTCTGCCACCCATTGCCTGCTGGTGCACCTTCCTGGAACTAGAGAATGTTTTCTTCTGCTTCTGATTGGTTGCTGTCAGCCAGCCCTCTCTTTGCTTTTAAATTGAAGGACGCTAGTTCTGGACTCAAAAGTCGACTGACAGAGGTTTTCTGTAATATTCTACAAGTATCATATGCACAGTCTTCTCTCCTTGTGTGTGGCTATTACAAAGTTTTACTTTTCAAAATTGAAAATCAGGTGTTTGCTCAAATGAGGGGAGGGCTTTTATTTTTAATGCTGAGACTTCAGCAGAGTACTCCTTTTAGTTGCCCCCACAAACCCACCAGTCTGGAAGATATTTGGTAGCGCAAATCATGCTGCCTGGGATGCCAGTTTCTTTGTATTTTATATAAAACATATGTAAATGTTTCTTCATTTGGCCTGGAGTTTGCATTCTGCCCTTGGCTGTTAACCAAGGGGTGAGGCCAGCAGGCAGGTGGCCCTCACCCTTCCTGGTAAGTGCAAAGACCCCAGCCACTCTGTGTGGGCAGGGTGCTGTCAAGACCAGACCTCCTGGGGGTGTGGGGTGGGGACTCTTGGAAGGGAAGAAGGGTCACTTCCTTCTCAAGTGTAGTGTTTACACCTTTCTGTACCATTTAAACTTTCACAAGAGATGGAATAATTTTATAATAAAATTCTTAACCATGATAATAATAAAAAAATTGAACTGACCTAAGTTCAGTCTCCTAGAGGTTCAAAACTTATTTACCCACTTGGAAAATATCACTAAATTTCTGATTCATGACATTCAACCTGTCTGCTGGAAAGACACAAAAGCTCTGCTGCAATATCTGGCAAAACTGGTTGTAAGGAAGAAAAAGTTCCACAAATTTCTTGGAGTTTCTGGCTTCTATAAAATCTGGATCCCTGAGTTCACAGCAAAATGATGCTTACTGACTGTCAGGCCCTGGGAGTGCTTAATTGCCTACCTGTACAAATACTTGGATCCAGTCACTAAGGGCTGCCTCCCCTGTGCCTTCATGTTCCAATAGCCACTGTCCTTCTTGGCCACATCTAGCACAGCTCTCAAAAACTCCTAAGAGGAGGACTGTGAAGGCCAGAGTAAAAATGCAAAAAGCTGAGGTCAAGTGGAGCCTGCTTGGTGGAGAAAAGAAGCTGCCCAGTGACTGCAGTGCATTTACTCATGCACGCAGCAGGTCGATGTCAGGTGAATCCCCTCTGCCTAACAACTTGTTTGCCTAGCTTTCCCCAGGCACTTTGTGTTCTCGGGGCTGGATCAGCTTGTTCACTTGGCTCACCTCAGTGCAGTATGTTCTCAGGGCTTGCCTTGTTCTAGCACTGCACATGTGACCACTCTTCAGCTTAAGCTGCTCCCCACACTTTTGACAAAAAACAAAAACAAAAACAAAAACAAAAGCAAAAAAAAAACGAACAAAAAACCTGACAATCTCACCTTAGGGGAAGACCTAACTGTCCAGGTGCCATATACCACGCTGGATGTTACCCAGTACCATGACTGATGAAGTGTTCTTGAGCCAAAATGAACCTCCTGAGTACATCCTGTTATGGACAGAGGTAACTCTGTTAGGAATAGAGTCCAACAAGCTATATATGCTGTGGTCACTTTGGTTAAAGTTGTTTTGACCAAACTTGCATTCAAAATAGTCTGCTTAGAGTCCTAAGCCCCCTCTGGGGATCAGATTGACTGAAACATCAACACCAGCCAGAAGAACTTTCACCAGTATTCCCAGAAGATCCATTTTAATCAGAGAAAGACCTACCCCTACTGGATATTCTCCAATCTCAAGCCACAGCACCAGAACCTGTACCCCTGTAGTCAGCTGAGCACTCAGTATCTCTGTATCCCCAGTCCTGACCTCCACCCAGCATGACTTAGTGCTCATCTGCACCTACTCAGCCTCAAGACAACTGAAGTTTGTACGGTCCTGCTATAAAAATGATCCCTAGCTATGGCCTACTGTTGACCACTGGGCTTACATTTGTAACAAAGATAACTAAATAGAAACTATACTAGCATACAAGCCACAAGCTCTCAGCAAGTTAAAAAAGCATAACCCTACAGAAACAGCTTGTGACTAGCTCCACAAAAGTTTAGCTAAACGCTACCTTCAGTCACTCCTGAACACACATATAACCCAAGTGCACATTAACTGCCTCCACAAGTTTCAGAAATCCAGCCTTAGATCCACTGGAGAACTTACCTGGACCAGACAGCTCTGTCTGAAGAGTAAACATGCTCAAAGCCCTGCTCTGATCACTCTGGACACTGACCAGTCCCTGCATGGCTGAAGCCTGAGGACAGTGATCAGAGGCTTCCTCTTTATTGAAATGCCTTGCCCCTCTTGGCATTTGTGCCTCTTCATGATGTTCACCCTGTTCCTCGCTTTGCCTTAGCTCTATGGAAGATTGCCCTTAGAAAATAAAGAACGACTAGTAAGGCCCTTACAAATTATGAACATTTGACATGTCCAAGGCACATTGGACATTCTGCTAGTTCAGATTAAGTCCTTCACTCCATTGAGAGAGGAGTGTTGTGGAACTACTTCTAGTTGGCCTTTCTAAAATCACATCCAACGTGCGCAATAGAGATTTGCTGGGGAAACTGAAAGAGGGAGAATGTAGCAGAACTTGCCCACCCAGCCAGTATACTTCAGTTTGTTAGTTGTCCAGCTAAGAGTTCCAGTTGCTGTTCCTGTTACTATTGTTCCTTAGAAATGGTTTGTCACAGTGATGCATAACTGGTCACTATGATGCATAATGTAAGAACTAATCCCTGATTAACAAGCCATTCTCCCTCTTTACTTCCTGCTTGTTTATCCCATACAAGCCCTACACTACCAGAGATCAGTGCATGACGTTTTGAGATCAGTGCCCTTTGATGAAAAATAAATCTGCCTCCAGTTCTTGGGTGGCGTTTCAGTGTTTCTATTTGCTGTTGCAGTATGGGCTTGGAACATACTGTAAATTTATCCTGATTACTCTGGACAGAGCAGCCACTTTAAAAGTAAATGAATTAATGAATGGATAACTAAATACACTGATGGCTGTTAGTCCTGAAGAGATCTAGAGACCCCAGTTGATGAGGATCAACAATTGAGATCAGCATCTGTCAGAATCAACTGGCAGCGTTTGAAGCAAGCAGGTGCTGCAGAACGGCAGTGGCCAGCAGCAGCAGAGGCCAGCAACCGGCAGAGTCTCCTGATTGCATCTGGCACTAGCCAGCAACAAATGCTGGTGGCCAGCAGTTGGCAGAGACTAGTGGCTAGCCGTGTCCACCATTGGCATCTAGAGTTAACTAACGTCGATTGGTGGTGTCAGGGCTGCCAGAAAACTGTGTTCCGTCAATCATTCTCTCCGAACCAAGCAAAAGGACCCTTGACTGACTGGCAACATCAGAACCATGGTTTTCTTTAGGGAACTGGGTAGGGAACAAACGAAAGAGCACAAAGAAGCCGCCTGAGAAGCCAGCGTGAGCCGGTGAAAGCCAAAGTAGAAGCAATTTACACGTGCGATCTGTTTTCCTTAGTGGGAATTTTAAGACTGGTTATTAATGACATATCAGCAGTGAAAGAAGGAAGGCACTTAAGAGGCTTTTTACTTGGCTGGTTAGGTTCATAAGCGGAGATGAGTAACAATCACTCAATCATCTGAAAAGAAGGAAATGTATTTTCTTCTTGAAATGTCTTCTTTGAGGGATTTCGGAGGTTGTTGGCGCAAATTTCCAAAAGGCGACTATTATGTACATCTTCTACGCCTATGCAGGAGTAAGTCTACAGTTGGTCCAAAACGTTAACTGCCCTCAACGTAGAGTCTGTTGTCTGTTGCTGACAAAACGACTTAAGAAAAGTAAGACTGAGAAGAGCATCAGAGGTAGAGCTTTAGTGACAACAGGATGTCATGTGAGATACATGTTTTGGTGAGAATAATTTTTTATATTCCCTGTGGTGAAGTGAATCTAAATACATTAATTGATATAAAACAAAAATCTTTTAATTAAATTTAAGAAGGAAGATAATTTTAATTTAAAGTAAATGTGGAGAATCATATTTATAAATGCTTTGTTCAAAATCAGAGCAAATGTATTTATTTCTCATTTCTAGAAGACTACGGTAATACCTAAAATAGTATTTATTCAGATTTAATATTAGAATATTCTTATACATATTGCTGAATATAAAGGAGACACACATATTGTTACTAGCATTTAAATTGCACTGTACACCTACGCTGGGAGAATGATGGAAGACAGATCTATAAGAACAAATGTGTGCTTCATATGTTTAGAATCATTTTGAAGGAAATGAGCCATCAGACAATAAAACTAATCTTCATCAAATATCTAGGATGCTGTTTGTCAAATTTATCCTCTTTGTCTTACCTGTACCTTCAATACCTCAGGATCCAGGCAGAATAATCAGTTGTCAATTGTTCCTAAAGATTCAAACACCCCCAAATACCTCACTACATGACAATATTATTTTGCAAATTTAGTACATTTGCGTTCATCAGTATTTGTATGGAACAGCAGCTGTGTAAACTAAACCATGTCCAAATAAATTACTTAAATGTAAGTTCATTCTATAAAAAGAAAACAATTTAGAAATATAGTTTATTTCTATACATTTAAATAAAGATCGGTTTTGTAGAAATGTGTCAGAAAAAAAAAATTGAAGAGAATTTTGACTTTTGTGTGCCTAAAAGAGTGGTTCTCAGAAAATCATCTTTAACTGAAAGTTTGTTATCTGAATTTCAGACATCACCTGCTACACTAATATTATCATCCTTTTACAGTCCTTTTAGATGATTTCTATGCATGTTAAAGTCAGAACACAATACAATTCAATATGAGATTGTATGTTCGACAACTTGATGGAGGATAGAACTCAGATGGATTACCAACAATATATTCAAGGCAATGCTTTAAATACTCATCTCTGACTAATTAATCTTCATCTCTGCCATTCTCCATATAATGCTCATCAAAAACTGAAAGTACACACATAAAACCACATATTGTATATGTAATATATATTAGGTGGTAGTGACACCAAATGGCACCTGTGTCAATTATTTGGTGTGTAATATTTTATACTAGAATTATACTCATAGAACTAGGAAAGACTAAAGAGTTCAGTTCATGCTATTTACCGAGTGCGTGATGCTGACAATGAAAATCATTATAGCTCAAAGGAGGAGCAGCCCTCTAGGTGCACCATGAATAGTAAAGGAGACCTAGGATTCAGGTGAGGATACGAAGGGTGAAAATATAGAGGAAGAATGACCAGAAGAAACTACTATCATAACTCTCATTGGCAACGGGCCCAACGTTTTAGAATGGGTTGATTAACATTTGATATTCCATTTCACAAGCTAGGAGAGCGTATCTCCTAAATACTTAGGAAATTATTCAAGCTCATATGTTCAGTATTTGTGAGAACAGAAATTTAATACACAAACTTAACTGACATGCAATTCACTTCTAATGATTACATTACACTGCATTTTAATTGGGGGGAACTCATGAAGCATAGATCACTTTGAAGGATGTGTACCCATATGTGAGTGGAAGCATTGAAGAACATTTGTATGACTGCCTGCCTGGGGTTGGAAGTGGTATAGGAAGAAAGGAATGAAGATGGGTACACAGCAAGTTCATGGAATCTACAAGAATATGGCTGGTGCAGGCACAATCTTCGAAATAGGTATTGGATTACAATATAGAAAAAAAAGGTTTGAGACAATATCAGTTTGACAGAAATAGCAGGAGAACCTGCATACAAAAAGGAAAAGCCTATTTTTCTAGCTTGCTTTCCTATCAGCATTTTTCTTCTTTTTCACATTTTCAGAGATCTTCAGTTCATTAAATGTAATACTCTTTCCTAGTAAATATAAGATTGCACTACTTGCATTACTTAAACCAAACATTTATGAAAATCAAATTATTTTATATTTTGCACATGAGTACCATGCCCTGAGAAATTAATTTGCTTCTCCAAGTAAATTGCATGAATATTGGTATTCACATCTCTATTTGATAGACTTCATTAAAAGTGCGCATGTTTTGAAAGGAATTCTAAATTTCTGATTTGCTGACCTGTTGAATATATTCTAACATATAAGTTTTCCATGTGTATGTTTATCAGCTGAATATATTAAAAAGTTCTCTGTTCTCTGTACACCTTTTAAATTTAATTTATATGTATAATATTGTATCTGCAAGTTTTATTTCTACATTATCCATTGGTGATGAACAATAATTCATGTTTTATGTGGAGATTGGAAAAGGGGCAAGTTAAATAATATGACACATTATTAAAATATATTAAAACCAAAATACCTGATTCATGCTATACAAGTTGAGCCTTCAGTGAGATTTTATTACTCAGAGTACTGGGAAATACATTCTTAATTTTATGAAAGGCAAGTTTTGATCCACAATGTAAAGTAAGAAAAAGTATATGCAAAACAAACCCATGTTACATGACACTAAAATTTTAAAACATACTTTGACTCTCCTTATTTAAGATCTAAATATTTAAAGGTGTTTTCCCCAGAAATATCTTCATGAACAAATGAAAACTTTCATGCAATAATTTTATTATACTCTTTAAAATAAAAATCCTGACTAACTAAATTACTTATAGTGTACAGAAACAAAAGATAAAGTCAAAAGACAAATTGAACCTGGAAGAGGCAAACAGACAAAAATTTATCCAAAGTACTAATTTTTGTCATTTGTTAGTTTGTTGATTTATCATTATTCCTCCTCCAGTGAATAGAAGTGTGTACTTTGGATCAGCAACAGTGAACCTTTTAGAAAAAAGCATCCAAAGCACAACCTTAAACCCACTCATTTATCACAAAGTGCCAGCACTACAATTACACCTGAATGCTCAGGCTTTAGTGTAGGAGGAAAACACAACCAACTAGTTAACATATTTTGTCTTAAAAGAAAAGCACAATAACATATGTGCCATAAATTCACCACTACTGCTGAAGGTAATTTATAGATAAGTCAGAGTATCTAATTTTACTCATCTCGATAACATTATAAATGGCACATCCCTACTAAAATAATAATTTTAAAGAATTTAAAGAAAGAAATAGTATACCCAGGGCATGATAGGATCAATACTGGCAGAAATTCTCAAATAAGAGGAGCTTGAATATCTTTATCACAGAGAGCATATTTCAAGTGGTTTTCAAAGAATTTGGTTGAGTGATTCAATAGGTAAAAGAAGATATTTCAGTTGAGAAAAGTACATGAGGAAAAAGTATAACTGAACTGATTGGCAGAGATTGAAAACACCATAACCTTGGTTTGTATTTAAATGAGTGAGGAGTTGATTTCAGTGTTTAGGTAAGGTGCTTTTGACACTCAGAAGGGATTTATGCAGTGATATTTAAATCTCAAATATGCAATTTTCTTGTATGAGTTTTGAATGGTCCTTTTTCTGTCTATATTTACCTAAGATTTCTCTGCAAAAGTGATAACTTGACTTTTTGTAAGATACGAGTGTACATCCTCTAATCCCCAATCTGCATGAAATGTAGGGCTATAAACTTGAAATACTATTAAAATCTGTTTTAAATTAGTAATTTGTATTTGCTAAAATTAAGCAATTTACATTTCTTGTTTCTTTTTCTCTTAGTTGTATATTTTATTATATTTATGTTTTAAAATTATCTGTGGGGTCTGAAATATTTCTAGTGCCTTCCTTGAAATAAGGTATGAAGAAACATTTGTCAACGTTATAGGACTTGACAGTGTCATTACAATTTTAGAGTGTAGCTTTAGACTTTTAAAAATCCCAGTTGACCAAAGCAAACTATCTTATAAGTGAAAATGTTCAAATGTGAGCAAATACTGGGCTTGATACTCTACACAGATAACATTATTAACAATAAAGCAAATGTTTTTGGGTACATGCTTAATTTGGATTACATAGATCTGCTTTTGGCTTCTGGTATCTACGACAATAGATTGGAGCAATTCATTGATTTCTTTGGGGTTTTCTGTTTCTCATCTCTAAATATGTTATTCAATTTTTTCCAATAGTCGCGAGAATTAACAATTCTATACCAAGCCTCCGAGGTCATATACAAAATATTACCATAGTAGTATTTTTAGTACCTTCTGTGTCATAAAAAAGTTCATGAATATGGAAAAACAATTAGAGATGTTGCAATAGCACAGCTATACTGTTGGATAAAAAACAGCAGTGGGTAATAAAAATGGTATGCATTCAATGTTCTTTTCTTTTTGCGCAGAAGATAGTTTCAAGTTTTTTTTGTCTTTTTGAGACAAGGTCTCTCCATGCAGTTCAGGGTGGCACTGAACTCACTTGGTAGCCTAGGCTGACCTCAAACTCGCAAGGATCCTCCTGCCTCAACCTCCCAAGGGCTGGGATTACAGGCACGCACCACCATGCCCAGCTATATTTCTAATTTTGATATACTCTCACTTATCAAATTTTCTTGTTACATTAAAGACTTTTATTACTACGTATTTGCCACACACAATGATCCTTTTCATCATAGGGAACGTGCAGGTATAGACAATGTATGTTAATTCCTGTTTTCTCATTTCCTTTTGCTCCCTTCAATTCTTTTTCTCCCTTTTGCAAAAGCTTTGCTTCTATTTTTCCTTTCATTCTGCTTTTTTTCCTTTTTTGCTTCCTTCCCTTCCCCTTCCCACCTTGTTCCTTTCCAATTTGAGCATGTTCCCACTTCCAAACATCTATCCTCCATTTTGCTCCATATTTATTCTTTGGTTTTTCTCACACAGAGAAACAATATAACATTTAAATGAGTGTATCTGATGTAATTCAGTGAAAATTATGGTTTTGAGGTGCTTCCATTCACTAAAGATGACTCAAGGTTGTCCCTCTTTATGACACAGTATATACATTGTATACAAAGTCACATTTTCTACATCAGTTTATCTATTGATGGGAAGGCACTGTTTCCAAGACCGCGCTATTATAGATTGTGCTGCTATAAACGTGTGCATTCGTGTATTGCTGTGGCATGATGCCTTCAACCAAAAAATTCTTTTGAGAAGATTCCTAGAAGGGAAACAGCTGGGTCAAATGGCACCTCTACTTTTAGATTTTTGAAGAATTTGTATACTGATTTTCATATACATTGTACCAGTTTATACCACCACCAACAATGGAGAAAGGTTGTTTTTACCCTTCGACTCATCAACACTTGTTACTGGTTGATTCCTTGGTGGTAACCATTCATTATGAAGTGAGATAGAATATCAGTGTTGTTTTAATTTGTATTTCTCAAGTGACAAGTGATGTTGAAGATTTTTTCATGTGTTCATTTGCTCTTGTACTGCCTCATCTGAGAGTGTCTATGCACTTACAGGTTTCCTTTCTTTGGATTTGGTCTTTGAACTTTGGAGCGTGTAAAATTGAAGTTCTTTATATATTATATAGATTAATAATTGGCCTGAGGTGCAGCTGGTGAATTTTTTCTCTGTTTTGTCGGTTGTCTTTTTACTCTGTTGGTGGTTTCACTTGCTGTGCAAAAGCTCTTAAATTTTATGTGATTCCAATTATTGTTTCTTTGTAATATTTCATGGGCAATCAGTGTTTTATTCATAAAGTTCTTGCCTTTTGTTTTTATGTTGAGGCATTTGATCCATTTCAATTTTAGTTTAGTGCATTATGAGTGATATGGGTCTGGGTTAAAGTTTCAGCATGTGGAGAACCAGTTTCCTCAGTACCATTTACTAAAGAGGCTATCTTTGTTTAAGTGAAAGTGTTTAGCTCCTTTGTCAAAGATAAGGGAGATGGGTGTGCCTCAGTTGTTTCTGGAACTTGTATTCTGTTCAGCTGATCCTTGGGTCCGTGTCTGCCAGTACCATGCTGTTTTTTACCACTGTAGCTTTGAAACTGAACTTCAGATTGGGAATTGTAATGCCCCCTGCCTTATCCAGTTGTGTGGTTTTTTGTTCTCGGTTGTTTGTCCAGAACTGCTATCACTACTTTAGATCTCTTCGGGTTTCATACGAACAATAGGATTGCTTTCTCTAGTTTTGTGAGCTATTCTATTGGTACTGATTGGGACTGCATTAAATCCATATAACAGTTTTAGAGTTGTGGCCATTTTCACTACATTGGTTCTTTCTCTCCGAGAACTGGAAATGTCTTTCTATTTTCTGATATCATTTTCAATCTTATTTTTCAGAGTAATGTATAGGTCTTTCTCTTCGTTAGATTGATTCCTAAGTATTTCATCTTTCTTGATGTTATTCTGAAAGCTGTTGTTTCCTTAAATTCTCTCTCAGTGAGTTTGTTATTCATGTACAAAAATACTATTGATTCTTGAGTGTTGTCTTTAAATCCTGCTATGCTTCAAGTTTGATTATTAATTCTATGAATCTTTTGGTGGAGTCCTTGAGGTTTTCTTTGTAAAGTATCACACTGTTAGCAAATAATGATAATTTAACTTCTTGCTTTCTTGTCCATATTCACTTTATTTCTCTATCCTAATTCCTCTGGCTAATATTTCAGAACTATATTGAACAGGAGTGTTGATAGTGTGCATCCTGTCTTGTTTCTGATTCTAGAGTGAAAGCTTTCAGTTTTTGATCATGTACTATGATGTTGGCTGTTGTTTTGTTATAGATAGCTTTTATTATATTGAAGTAAAGACCTTCTGTTCCAAGTTTCTTTAGGATTCTTATCTTGAATGGGTCACAGACTTTGTCAAATGCTTTTTTTGAGTCTTTTGAGGGAATTGTATATATTTTTTGTCCTTGGTTCTGTTAATTTTCCATTAAAAAATCAAACTTCTGGGAAAGTGGCAGAATGGTAAGCAACAGCAAATCAACCTCTCCAAGATTTGGAAGCAGACACTGAAAATTAAGAACTTGGGGAAGAAAAGAAGGAAGGACATGAATTCCTAGAACTGAGGAATGGTCTGAAGGTAAAATTGGAGCCTACAGAAATATTGAGGACACAGACCTCAACCCAGCAAAAGGAAGGGGCAATGTTCACTTTCTCCCAGGCTCTTCATGTGCAAAAGGGAGATTAAATCTATGTTGATACAGTGGAAGTGCGCAAATTCAGTGGATTTCCTGGGAAAATGCACCAGTTCAATGGAATACTGGACACTGTGTGCTACAACAGTTGATGAGTGGCTCCAGTCCAGTAACTGCCATATCCCGGAGATAGTGGGTTTGCTGAGGCGCCATTTTATGGAAGAGCCAACTGAGCCAAAGACTCAGAGCAGCCATGAACTGCCTTTATCTAAGGACTGCCAGTGTTAAACTCCTACAGTGACTTGGTGAGAGACAACCATGGGAGACACCCAGGTGCAGGGAGCCATGGTCAGACTACCAAGAGACACTCAGAGTGTTATAAGCTAAATGGCTCAGGTCCCAACCCACAACCAGAGGCCAGGATCAACCTAAACTTCCATGGACTTTAAGGTGCCAGAATAGGTGCCCCACCCTAATCCTACTTCCAGTTTACTGGTGATTATCCAACAGGAATCTAGCTTATGAGTATCCACTTTGTCTACCATTGTGAGCAGAGTAACCTCGTGTTTTGGACACTGATACAAAGCTATAGAAGTTAACCACAGGCTTGAAAGCACAAGGAAAATCCTTCTTTTATTTTATGCTCTTTGCTTTTTAAAGTTTCTATTTATTTATTTATTCCTGATTCTGTGTTTTTTCTTTTTCATGAGAGTGAATATTGTTTTCAGGGGTTTTTTTTTAGTTTAGTTTTGTTCTTGTTTTTGCTTTTTCTTTTTTCTTTCCCACTTGTGTTCTTCATCAGTTTCCTGAGATTTGGCAATCTTTCTTTGTTCTTCAGCCTTGTTTCTAGTCTCTTTTACTCCTTTGATTTTTTTTTATTTTGCCCTTTTAAAATTTTCTTCCTTTAAAGAAAATTTACTCTACTGAGTGGATATGTACTGTGTATAATTTTGTGATTTGTCTTAGGTTTTGTTATATGACTATAAATCTTGAACTATGGCTAAAGGTGGTAAATTATAAATTATCACAGATTGTCATTTCCCACTCTATGCTTGATGTTATTGTTATTACTTATTGTATTACTTTAGCCAGGGTGATATAGTTGTTGTGATCAATGGATTTTCCCTTTATGCTAATATCTAGATTGTCTGGGGGTCATAAACAATACTACAGCAGAGTGTTAAAAAAAACTGTGTCAGACCAAACAGGCTGCAACCTTTACTCAAAAGCCAAATGCTAGGTATGCCTGGAAGTCATCTCTGATAAGTAGTCATTTTCTAAAGAGAACTCAGTAATATAAATAGATGTAAGTACCACAAACAATTTACTAACCTCAATCCAGAAAACAAATAAAAATCAGAAAATGTGAAAACACAGAAGCAAGATGCAATACATAATCCCAAAATTGCCCAAGGAAAATCCAGGGAGAATTGAGTTGGGAGAGATCAGAAGCATCCAGTTGAATTTTCTGAAATGGTAGCAGCAGAAGTAACCAAACAGATGAATAAGTCTCCTGAGAAAACCAAAACAGAAATAAATACACAGATATTTAAGAGATGAGAATTATAATGAAGACTCTATAGTAGACAGAATTTTTTAAAAAAGGAATTTAGGAAAAGCACGCAAACCATGAAGTACCAGCAAAGAAAACTGGATCCCATCAAACAGATTTAAAAACAAATCCAGGAGCTTACAAAGAACATACAGCAGAGTCAACCAAAATGTGAAGATAGAATATCACACCTAGAACACAGGGTTGTGGTTGGTGATGATAAAATGAGAGACTCTTAAAAATAGCCACAGGCCGTGAAAAATTAATCCAAACTCTGCTGAACAGTGTAAAGAAGACAAATATAAGATTAATTGGGGTAAATGAAAAATCAGAAAATAATACAAAGGAAAGAAAATATCTTTTCATAGAATCAATAACAAAGCTTTTCAAGCATGGAAAGAGAATTTTATATATAGTAAGTGAGGCATATAGAATTACAAATATCCATGACCAGAAAGAAATTACAAGACATGTAATAGCCAAAATTCCAGAAATTCAACACAAGAACAGAAAATTCAAAGCTGTCAGGAAAAAAGAAACAAATCACAAAACTAATCAAAGTCACAGTAGACTTCTTCACACAAAGCCTTAAATCAATAAAAGCTTGAAATGAAGTATTTCAAGCACTAAAAATTACACACTGAAATCCAGATTAATGTACCATGCAAAATTATCTTTCAAAATTTTTCAAAAAATAAAATACTTCCATGAAAAAGAACATCTGAAGAAATTTATGACACCACTCCAGCACTCCAGAAAGTTTTAAAGGATATTCTAGTAAAAGACAATGAAGACATTTCCAAGAATCCTAATAGAATGAATCCACCAGGCAAGGCAAGCAATTAGAGGAAAATAAAGGGAACCAATAACAGGAAAGTAATATAATGACAAGGATAAGTAAATACCTATCATTTATAACTATCAATATGAGTACTCACAAGTCACCAATCAAAAGAAACAGATTGGTAAAATGGATCAAGAAATAAAACTCCAAATTATGCTCCATAGAAGGAAAATATTTCACTCAAAAATAGATTCATAGAATGAAAGTTAAAGGATGGGAAGCCATATTCCATGGGGCAGGAGCCCAGAAAAAAATCAGGGGTAGCTATTCAATTTGCAGACTAGGTGGATGAAAAGCCAAAACTGACCAGAAGAAACAAAGAAGGGCATAATATGCTTGTTAAGGGGACAATCCAAGAAGAAGCAATAACAATCATAAATATATATGTACCAGATACCAGTGCACCCAACTATACAAAAAAAAAAAAAAAGCTAGTGGATACGAAAAGTCAGATGAATAATACAGTTATAATGGGAGACCTCCACACCCCACTGTCACAGACAGTACAACTAGACGAGAAAGTTAATGAAATATCAGCGCTAAATCAATGGCCTTAGTAGATAAATGCACTATTTTAATTGGTCACCAATCTCATTTTATTAGGTTAACCTTTAAATAAATATCAATTACTAAAATATATTTCTATACATTGTTTTTTAAATTTTGTTAGACCTTATTTTATTTATGTAAGATATTTGACAGAATTTCCATATACACCATGTAGTCATGTTATTAGTAAGTTTGGCTCTCCTGTATGTATGTCCTTTTGCTTTTATCTTCTTAGACACTGCTCTAGATTGATAATACTCAGAAACAGTAGGCTGTATATATTACTCTAACTGAACATCGTATATAACAAATATTATAAATTATTAACATACACTATATATAAACCAATTAACAACAAATTGATCCCTCAGCCAGATTTAAATATTGGTTATTTTCAAGTGATTAAACAGTTAAATGCTGCCTTGAATGAAGATGTTTTTTAAACTACAGCTATGACTGAAAACTACATTCCGTTTTTAAATTTTGAAGAGTTTACTCTACGAAAGATATATTACCATTAGTCACTCTCGCAACAGTCCCCTCTTGCTTTGAACGTTATTTCCACCATTCTTGCCAATCTCTAAAGCAGGTCTGGGGGTCCACGTTCATGTCTTTATTTGCTCTTTCAGGGCTGCCTTGACATCCTTAATCAACTTTAAATGTTTATACTTTATGGTCACGTTGAAGCAGGGCAAGACATCTCATACTCACAGATATGGTGATTAAGGTAGATATGAACACATTGCAGTGTTTGCACAAGACTACGGCTAAGTTGGATGGTAATGAGCAGCAGTATTTATGGTAGTTTTGATTACAGTTTATAATGACAGTCATGGGGAAGGACTTCCCGAATTGCTTCAGAAAATGCCAAGAACCATGTGATAAATATGTTCCAAGTGAGGAGGAGCATTTTGAGGGTGAATAAAGGCAATCAATGTGTCTTTTACAGAAATACTCTTTTAGAAAACTTGAAACATTATCATATATTTCAATCACCCTTTGTGCATGGTGACTATAATTTCAAGTAAAACATACAAAATACAGGATACAATGGAAATTTATGTGAATTTGCAAGAGGGAGTGAGCTTGACTGAACACATGGAGGAATGAGATTAAAAAGTCTTTCCCTTACAATTACTAACTGGTCAACTCGGGCCAAATTGATTAATTTTGTTTAATGAGGCTCCATTCTACAAAAATCAGATTAGCAATAATTCCCATAAAATGAGAGAAATCTATGCTATATAATAGAAAATAAATTACAAAAGTGGGCCACTAAAATTATCATAAATTTAAGAGATAAATAATCATATCATGGTATTTTGGTTCTTTCTACATCTTTCAAGCAACAAACAGCGGAATGACATCAAATGTAGTACTTCGCTTTCATTCATTGAATGTAAAACAGGAAGAACAAAACTTGTCTTAAGGGAGTAAGTTACAGTCCATTCCGTAAATCTCCCTAATTTCACAGGTGATGGTTCTGTGAAACCTGAGGATGATGTTTTTACTTGGAACAATCTTCCAGTCTGAATGTAGAATGACGGTTCAGGAAACGGAACTGTTACTCCCCGCTATTCTCACTATTTAAATTTGAGGAGTATGTACAACACTCACCTGAGAGTGAGGAAGGAAATACGGGTACTGTATTGATTTTTCATGAACTGTGGTGATAATCATACTTTCCCCACTGACGAGGACATAGGGTGCACGATTCACATTTATTTTTATTTATTCTTGTATGCTAAGCAGAAAACAATGATTACATAAATATGCATACATTCTGACGGCAGAACATATAACCACTGCAAACTAGAAGACTGGTGTATCTAAAAGACTAATGCAAAATTATCTCATGAAAATTATACAGAATTTAGTTTCTTGCATGTCTAATTAAAACTCTGAACTTCTCCAGGATTCACATTTACTGTAGAAGATCAATATAATACCTTTTCATTTTCAGTCAGTTGGCTGGAATCATACACTTAGATGTTTCCTTATTGAAATTAAATACCATCCTTAACTTTGCCTTATTGAAAAGCAATTTATTTCCAACTGCTCTGACAGACTGATCTGGGCAATGATATAGGTGTGTGGTGTTTAATTAGCTGAGCATAGATAATAATCTCTAACTCATGGCTGTCACCTCCTTTTATCTGGTCTGCCCCATTTGGATTTTTCAATGGGATGAACACATGGTAAGATCAAGGTAGAAAATTAAGCAGCATGACACTAAAGAGAACACATTATAAACATTATCTGGTCACTAATTAGACTCTTGCAGAACACTCATCTGTGATGATTAATGTGCTTTTAACCAAGGAAAAAAATGAGTCATCCTATATATAAAAGAGATTTGGTTAACACTGCAATTAATCTTGCAATTTATGGAAGAAAACTGTTTACTGCAAATTTTCGTGCTCAAACATAGATGAATTATTCTAGGTGCTAGTCAAAAAAAATTTTGGCTATGGTCTCCAGTGTGTCAGTGTTTGTTAATAGAATTTAATATAATCTTTCTATGCTGGTTTCTTTAGGTTCAGTGACCACAAGTGGCTGGACCCTTATCATTGATTTTAATAAAAAAAAAAATCCAACCTACATTTAGTACTAGTTCTAATTTTTAAAATTTTGTTATACACATTTCTAAAGACATGATAAGTGTATAGCTACAATAGAAAAAAATCTGAAATAAATGTATCATGAATCGAAAACAAAAGGAGTGAATTATGACACTGAACATGAAGACATATCATGATCAACAAAGTTTAGCAGCTGACTTTCCCACTGTCATGCCATTCACCTAATATATGATTCCGTAATACATTTTCAAACAGGAATAATAATATTATAGGGATAAAAAGCCATATTGGAATTATTTATGGAAAGAAACTTCACAGATCAAAATTAGTGAGTCATTCATAAGGGATTCTTTTAACTGGGTAACAGCACTCACCATTATTACTCTCAAATGGTATCCCCATGGCATAAAGTATCAGTTTTAAATATCTGTCAGTAGAAAGTTTTTAAGCAGTGATTACTGTGTATATTACATTGCAGTATGAATATTTTCAAAATGCGTTTACTGCACATTAGTTATATATAAAGCAATATATACAAATTAACAGTACTAGTAATAATGTCTCTTAAAGAGCTAATATGTGGGTTGCAATATAAAACTGTTTCAGAAGTATTGAGCTACCTGAAGGGCCATTATTTGTTTATCATTGATAACATGATTAATTCTTCTGTTTTTTTTTTTTTTTTTTGCGGTACTGGGGATCGAACTCAGGACCCTGCGCTTGCCAGGCAAGCGCTTATTCCACTGAGCTATACCCCCAGCCCACATGATTAATTCTTTGTTCCATAATAATAGATGCTAATGCCGGGGGGCTGACTCTTGCTAGTAATATAAGACAGATACACATTTGATTTATAGTTTTATTTTCTCAAATTATTTTCATATTATAGTCACTTATATAATTTTATCTGATGATGAAACACTTAGTTAAATGAAAAGACACGATGAAAGGGAAACAGTACACCCTGGCGGGCCCACAAGATGTACTTTATACTGCACACTTCTCCCCCTGCTACTCTCTTTGTTCATCTGTTCATTTACTCAGGTTTTCAGGTATTCACTCAACATTTACTACGTAAGTTCTTTATACATTTCACATGTAGAAACTGGGAATATGATCATAAATATCATAAAAAAAGGCTTCACTCAGTCTTCACTTTCTAGTTAAAACATCTTGATGCTTAATTTTATATGTCAACTAAATCGAGCCATGAAGTACCCAGATATTGAACAAATATTATTTTTGGATTTCTGTCAGATAATGTTTTGGACGTGGTTAACATTTAAATTGATTAAATGAATAAAACGTTACTCTCCCTGATAGAGATGGCCCTCATATGAACAGATAAACTCTAAAGAGAACAAAAGGCTGAGAATTCCTTTTGACTAATGACCTTTAGACTGAAGCTGTGCCACGTGTTCTTAGGATTCTCCCGATTCTCCCGAAGGTAAAACATGAGCTCTCCTGACTCTTTTAGCTTACCTGGTCACCCTGCAGACCTGTCAGTTGTGTTAATAATGTCAGGAAATTCATAGCTCTCTATCTATCTCTAAATCTCTATCTCTAAATTTCTAAATCTCTATCTCTAAATCTGTATCTATATCTATCTATGAAATATATGTAGTTGGAAAGGTTGGAACTTAGAACGAGAGTGTATTAACAGTCAATCACTCCAAGCATCAACATATTTGACCATTTCTCTTTAACAAAGTATCAGGAGTTAAAATGTCCTGGCATTCTTTTCTTTTGGGGATCTTATTTAAAGAAAATAAGAAAAACTTGGAGAGTCATATGCCTAATTTCATCACCCAAATGTTAAGAATTCAGTAGTTCTTTCTTTCTTAATAATGTATTTATTGAAATATATATTTCCTACAACATTGCAGTATGAACTGTTTCGTTATAAATACTGTAACCACTAATGAAAGAAATACCTGCATTTGAAAATGCTTGAGTCCGTCTATCATGTATCTATTATGTATCATCTATGTATCTATATCTATCTCTCTATCACCGATCTATCTAGTGTAGCTCAGTTCACGAATACTTTTGTTTGTGAACTATATGGTTTCCACACAGAATCATTTGGAAAACCTTTGCTTGCAGACTCTGCGTAGGATGACAAACGTGACCACCACCATCCTTCCCACATGAACAGAAATGTGGCTATCTTTTCCAGAATTGTGGAATGAGTTAACTTGGTGAACTGAGGTACCACTGTATATGATTATCATTTCACTGGAGTATTCCCATCACCTCATGGTGTGATAGCCACAATAAAATAGTTACATTATTTAAAATAACAAAAACTGACTCTAGCTTGTCCAGAAAGCTAGAAAGAAGCAAATTTTAGCATAAAACTAAATTCATGTGCAGATTCCATGTGTATAGCAGGCAAACTTCCTCATGCCAGCATGTCTTCTGCTCTACAGGACTAGCATTACCCATGCAGTGAAATAACAATTATTCCTATTTTCTTGTTGTTGTAGTGAGGCCTATGGGTCCCCAGGTGAATGACCGTTTCAAGTTGACACTAGAAAAAGCTTTGAGTTATTTTACATAGGAAATAGATATAATTCAATAAACACAGACCTCTACTTGAGCAAGTTATACCTCTACAGTCTCAGCCTGAAATGAGTATACTAACCTCTAAGAGCCCGAAGAGGATGTCTGTCACCTTTTCCACCAGCTAAGAGGGCAAAGGTGCGGATGTGTGGTGCAAAGGGCTCCAACAGACTTTCAGGAGGTTTGTTTCACTCTCACGTCTACTTTCATTCTTCTTTAAAACTTTCTTAGAGCCCAAGGGGTTGGGCATATCTGCCCAGTAAATCCCATTGGAAGAAGGAAATTTCACTTCCCATGAGTACTTTTTCTGTAAAGTGTCCAACCTTTAGACCTGATTGAAGTCTATTCCTGTGTTCACCTGCTCTGATATTTCAGGTTCTTATAATAGCTAGGCCTGCTTATCTTTTTATCATGCCCTGCACATTTTTTCTGTTTTTAGCAGAAAATGAAACCTATCTTCCTCAGCAGCACCAGAGTAAGCCCTTTGCCCAAAGGTGTCAGAATGTTTTACCAAATAATATAAAGTACCTCATTTTCGTTTACCAATTTAATAATTTCTGTTCCTTCTTACACCAAACTCTCCATATTTGCTCAAGTAAAAAAAGAGCACACTCTGATTTATTTATTCAGGTATGTTAGAAACTCAGGATCTACCTAATACAATAGTTACCAAATGTTACTATACTTAGAACTACCTGAGGAACTTAGAACCCTGAGGCCAAGGATCCCTTTGCAGCAATAAAAGAAGAAAGTCTAAGTTGAGAACCAGGCATCTATCAAACATACAGAAACATTTAAAATAACAGTAAAGTCTTTAAACGTCTCTTCATTAAAACTCAAATTCAGAATAGAATAGAATAGAATGGAATGGAATGGAATGGAATGGAATGGAATGGCATAGAATAAAAGTTCTTTAAAAGGTTTTGTTGAACTCACAACAAATTAAAGGAAGTCATAGAAGAGGAGAAGCACACAGCAAAAATCATATTAAAAAGCTCAAACTCATAAGTAATCAGGAAAATGCAAATTAAAATAATAATTACCTACAATTTCACAGCCATTAAATAAAAAAAAGGTTTCAACATGGCAATAACTAATGCCAAGATATGGGACAAGAGGAACTCTAATTTACTGCTGGCAGATTTGTAAATTGGCAGAGCCCCTTCTCAGAGCAATTTCAAACTCTCTAGTGAAGGGAAAGATGTGCATAAATTATAATTCAGCAATTATACTTCCTCTGGAAAGTGCCGCATGTGCCCAGGGAAACTTGCACAAGAAAGTATACTATAATTTTGCTTCTAATGTTGAAAATTGAAAGTGGTCTGAGTTTCTGTTCATGAAAATAAATGCATTATTTATATAGCAGAGCAATATATAGTCAGCAAAATGAAGGAACAAGATGTTATTGTATCAGTGTGGATAATTATCTTTCTTTTTATTTTAGAAACATAAAAGCACAAAAACATATTGACAAACAGACACCCATTATCATAGAAAATAGTACAATCACAACTAATCTATAGACAAGGTGATATGGTCTCAACAGTAGTTGTTGCTTTATCCATTGATATCTTCGAATTGTAGATGTATGGACCCATATATAGACATGCAAATTTAGTCAGACAGTTAAT